>JAYJLU010167751.1:0-14986 GCA_036873645.1 Minona dolichovesicula | reverse complement strand
AACTTTCAGTTTGTTTGCACACATCCACGAGTAAATTTTTCCGAGACATTCTTCAGTGATTTCAATAGAAACATTGCAATCATTTAGTTCCATCATCTGTCATCAGCATAAAAATGGTATTCAATATTAAAACATTCAATGATTTTTGCTAAAGGAGAGGTGTATGCCATGAACAGTAACGGACCAAGTACGCTTCCTTGTGGTACGCCATGGATGATATTGGGAGACTATATGGGAGAATGTGTTGTTGATAAATACATTGAATTTTCTATCAGAAAGGTAATACATTACATCAAATGTTTCAACGTCACTTTTGAGACGTTGTACAGAGAAAGAGAGAAGGAGAGAGCCTATCCTTCTCTCTTCTTTCTCTGTATATAGCTGATAGCTTAGACTATTATGGTTACAACCCTCCTGATAGTTGACTGTAGAAAGAGGAGTCTCTGAGGAGATTCAATTTGTGTGCCAATTTTATGGAGAAGACCTTGACGAAGGCCATCTCAAAAGTGACGTTGAAACATTTGTGATGTAATGTATTCTAAAGAGGATTCAATAGGCAATCAAAGTCAGAGTTCAAGTATTGTAAAATTATTCATTATATTGTAAAATTCATGAAATCACTATCAGATCCCAAATGCAACTCATCAGCCAGATCATCCAAGTCACTTGCCTCCTTCTAATAATGCCCTGTACCAACGCAACCTCAGTACGATCATTTAGTGCTTTGAAAAGAATATGGACTTATCTGAAAGCCAGCATGACGCAAAGCAAGTTAAATCATTGCATGGTCCTCAATGTGCATCGCGAACTGTGTGCGGAAATTGATGTAGCATCAGTGTGCAAAGAATTTATTTCACATAAAAATAGAGTTCATTACTTTGGCAATTTTTGTGATGCTTAATTTTGTACAACATACACAAACGAACCCCAATTTCATCATATTAACATGAACTATTCTTATGTTACATTTATGTAGCATTTTTTAATAAATTTATTATCACAAGAAATGCTACATCCATTTTATGTTAAGATCACAAAAATATGATTTGGGTACATGAAGCCCCCTCTCGGTGTGTCGCACCATTGTTGGCCAAATATTGTTGGCCCAGCCCTGGACTATAAAAGTAAATGAATACAAATAAGAATTTTTGATAATTTATGGTGAAACAATTTCAATTACAAGGTTTAACATAAAATTTTAATAAATCAAATAATAATCATTAAAATAGGTACTAGAACAACTTAAAATGAAATATGTCATTCTATACTAGATATGATGATATCTATTAGGGTTAGTATAAATAAAACACTGATTGTTTTTCATAAAGTTGATTTCTAATTATATTGAAATGGATATTGGGACTATTAAGTTAGCTAATTAATTGGTATAACAAACTTTCCTGAAAATAAAAATATTAATTCATTTTTAAAATTATTAGTGTCATTTTTTGTGTTAATTATTAAAAACACCTCTATTAAAAAATATTATTTAAACTAAAATGTTACTATGGAGCTATGGATTGCAAATTGTTTAAATAAAATATTATTATTTGCAGGGTCACACAATGATTAACCAATTAGGGAAGGAATAAGGCCAAATATAGAACACTCATACAGACAAACAAGACATAATATTACATACGCACATAATATTATCGCGTAATATTATGACTGGTTTATTAAGGAAATTCCCTAAATTTATGTTTTACTCCAAAAAGTTAGATGGATACATCTCAAATATCTTTCGGAGCAATGATTTTAGAATATGAAATTTTAAATACATGTTACTTAGTTAGTCATAAAGTATTTTATCCTAGTATTTCACTTTGATTTTAGTTTCCAACTATAATTTTAAAAATATGTAAATTATTATATGTAATGTATTCCATGTAATTTCTGAATAGTTTCCAAGTTATAAAACTCAGCAACTCATTTAGAATTAATAAACAATTAAAAGGAGGAGTGCCAAGGAGCAATGTTTAGCAATTCTCAACTTTATGCCATGGCAGTACATGATGTCAAAATGCTTAATAACTAACTTATAGCAGTATACATGATGGCAAAATGCTTAATAACCAACTTCATGGTGGTACATGATGACAAAATGCTTAATAATAAACTTCATGGCAATACACAATAGAAAGAAAGTGAAATAAATTGATTTAAGCTCAATTGGATCCTACACAAAATAAGGATCTCAGGTGAAATTGTTAAACCGCGTCTAGAAATAAAAATTTAATCGAAGAATATGAACATATATTTAAAACTCATTTTGTAATCATCCCTTACAAACTTTAAAAAGTCTTCTTTGATTTTATAAAATGATTTTACTACTAGCAATATTTAATTACATTATTTCAGAGCGGAAAGAGCAATATATCTTATTAACTGTTGTATTTAAAAAACATTCACTCTTTTTTTCTAAACGGACTATTTCTAACGACATGTTTGTTAGACTGCGATAACGATATAGAAATATTATTGGGAGGTTTATTTCGTTAAGCGTGGTTCATGTTAGTATTTCAGAAATTTTCTGAACATTTATGCTAGAAATAAATTGGAACTCATATAAAAAAGATTACAAAATAAGGAAATCAATTTAAATACATGTTATTGTTTGCTAAATTATTTTTGTGTTAAATATTGAAATTAATTAAAACATATTTCTGAACTGAAACTGTTCACACAGCTTATTCTATTCTTGAATTTAATTTATTTTGTTAAGAAAATTATTAAATTATTAAAACCTAATTAAATATAATATAGACTAGTTCAACTCTTACACAATTATAAAATATTATAAATTTATTTTCTGTATATCAATAACCAATTTATTGTTACTTGGATAAAACAATCAAATAATTAATGAGTGTTTATGATGAACTGCGATTAAATTAGGAAATTCCATTAAATTAATTATCTATGGAATAAGCTAGTTGATATCAAACATGCCAATAAGTGCATAAAATATAATTTACAATATGTATAGAAATTAATTGATTGCTTAATATCACATTTCGCTTACTGTCACATAATTTTATATTCTAAAATTCAGTTTGCACAGACACTATACTTATTATATAGATAGAGTTGCTGCTGTTTTTTTGTACAAACAATTATTTATCCTTATCTAAATAAAGTACAGTATATAGGACCTGACTATACTGTATATATATTGGTATATATATACATGTATTCATAGACAGCAAATCTTATTATATGCTGGTAAAGTGACTAATTCCTTAGAAATAATGAACTAACTTGGATATCTAAGTATTTTCCCTTTTTAATAAACAGCATCCAAGATAATTCTTTATTTCCATAAAATGAGAGGATTTTTGTTATACAGGTATATTTTGCAAGCTGTTTCATAAAACAATTTCCATTTAATTGTAAATTTCTTTCTATTTCTATCTCTCAACCTCAGCAGTATAGTACATATACATTGTTTCTGTAATGAATTGAAATCAATCAGCCAATAAAAATTATAATAGTGAGAATGCCCATCAACTATAAATACACCTGTTACACTCTGTATGCACTCTGTACTCTGTTGACTTCATTTGTACAAACCAACTACATTACTATATATCAATTGCTAAAAATAGAAACTGCAAGTATAAATAATCAGTAAATAGATAAAAACAAAATGAAAAGTGATATATTATATGCCTTGATGCACAAAGAAAAGGTTACTAACACATCTTTGTAATTTAAATGTGATTGTTCAACAATTACAAAATTGAAGAAACATAAAAAAACACAATTTCAATCAACTTAAAATGACAATGCTATATTCTTATAAAAGTTGGTTCAGTGATGTTAAAAGGTTCTTCTTTAGGCGAAGGAGTTCAAAAATGCATATAAACTATTATTTTTTCAAATAACATTAGATAATCAAAACATTTTATCTTATATTTGCAAGCAAAGCAACAATATTTTTCAGGCTGATTAGAGATAATTCATTTTATCCCAAAATCAAATCATTAATATAATGATTCCATTTATTTATTCATTGAGTTTAATAAGATAATTATACTATACAAGCAGCATATCTGATGGTCTTTCCTTTTCTTAACTATTTTGCAAAACAAAGATGAATTTCATTGAACAATATCATTTAAAATCACTACACTTATAATGAAGTGTTCTTTGATTAGTTTATCTTTTTTGAAGCAATATATCTTGATATACCATTCAGGCATTCAGGGACTGATAAATTTAACAAATCTACAAAACTAAGCAATCCAGTCCAAATAATTTTTCTATTAAATTCTGTCTACATTTTAGATTTATTTATAAAACAAAAAATGACTCATGTGGCCGTTGTCCTTGGAGCTCAATGGGGTGATGAAGGAAAAGGAAAATTAGTTGATCTGCTTGGTAGTGAGTATCACATTATATGCAGATGTCAAGGTGGTAATAATGCTGGTAAGTTAGGTTTAACTATTTTGGAATACATGTTCATTTGATCAAGTTTTAAAAAGTTATTAAATTTAGCTATAAATGAAGATTTATGATTTGTTTTAAAGATATGGCTAAAATTTGACTGTCAAGTATCTTCTTGTTTATTATGCTTGTAATATCAAATACTTTGTTTTTGATCAAAATATATTCTGCCTGTCAGATAGCACAATCTCTATGCAGCACTATTCACATTTCATTCCTGAAAGTACATAGCTGGCTGGGATTTGAACCCTTGACCTGTCATACTGTTGGTAGTATGATACTGCTTTCAAGCTTTAAATTAATAATCACTGTCTGATTTAGCATGCAATATAAGAAAGCTTTCAAATTGTCATTTTTTTTACAATAGTGAGTGCTGGCTGAATGGTTAGAATGCGGGACTACCAATCCAGGGGTCAAGGGTTCAAATTCCAGCTTAGTACTCTTGTGAATGAAATGTTGAATAGAGCTGTATAGAGATTAGGCTATCTTATATGTATATCTTTATAAGAGCAATGGCACACACCAATTTAGTTTAATATATTCTGACTGATATTTATGGTATTGTTTTATCATTAACTAACACAGTTGAATTACTAACTGTGTTGCACAGAGATACACAAATTATTGTGATTATTTTAGGGCATACAGTAGTTGTTAATGGTGTGACTTACGATTTTCATCTTTTACCCAGTGGAATAGTGAACCCTAAGGCCACTGCAGTCATTGGAAATGGGGTGGTCATTCATTTAGGTAACTTATTTGATGAAATTGATGCGAATGCTAGTAAGGGATTGACTGATATTGAAAAGAGACTCATAATATCCGACCGTGCTCATATTGTTTTCAATCTGCACCAAACAATTGATGGTTTGCAAGTAAGTATGGTTTGTTATTTTTTTGAGTTATAATCTTTCTTACTATTCAGGTAAACGATGATATGCATGGTTATATAAGAAATTTAATATTCTTTTTTCCCCATTCCGATTAACTATTTTTACCATTTCGTCAGCGAGAAAAGCTCTTAATGCTGTTGCTCAACCTTAAACATTCAATTTCGTCCGCGTAACACGGCTATTTTTAGATTAATAGATGGTGAGAGAGATTAAACATTCAATTTCGTACGCCTGCCGTACCTATTTTTAGACTTATATAGTGAGAGAGAGAGAGATTAATCATTCAATTTCGTCAGCGAGGATTGTAGGCTTCTATTAAATCTAGCTATGAAGATTCTCATTACTCATTGTTAACTTCAACAATCTAATTTTTACTAATTCTTTGTATCGTTTAAAAATCTGCCGCTAATCTACTAATCTTTTTTGATAAAATTAAAGGAAGAGCATCGAGGCAGCAGTGGTATCGGAACTACAAAGCGAGGCATTGGTCCTACTTACTCCTCCAAAGCTACGAGAAATGGACTGCGTATTTGTGATTTGATCGGTGATTGGGAGAATTTCAAGGTGCGCTACAATAACTTGCTGGAATATGTGACGAATCGCTATCCAGAGACTGACTTCAGTGCTGAAGAGGAATTGAATGTTCGTGAATTGAATTGCTTTAGTTTTGTTGGAATAGGATTTGTAGGTGTAGGTTGATCAAATTGGTGATTTGACCTCATATTTTCTTAAACTTTAAAGTAAGATAATCAACAGTTAAAGGAGAAAATGCTGCCTATTCTTCTTCAATCTAAACCGATTCTTAAGAAAATGGCTAACACTAAAGAAATTCTTTAGAAATGAAAATTGACCTCACTGCACCCAATGTCCTGAAAAACATCATTAAATGTCAATAAATTTCCAAATTATATTCTTAGATTTTGGTTTTTCCAAATTATATATTTGGATTTTGGATTTTCCAAATAATATTCATCGGCTTTGGGTTTTCCAAATAATATTCCTTTGGATTTTCCAAAGTGATCTGTGGCGTCTAATGAAAAAAAAACCTTGTGATAAGGTTTTGTGGATATAACATAGAAACGCTAAAGTTCAATCGGCGTCACCAGTTATGGATCAAATTTAATAAAATTATTCTTTCGTAAAAATGGGTGGATTACGATTTAAAAATTGTATTTATTATCCTGCAGCTCATACATATGTGTTGAATATGTAAGCAGTTGTTCTGACATTTATTGCAATTCTGTTTTTTCCACGAACATTTCAGCTCTTGAAGGAATATCGATTGCGCATTAAACCGATGGTTCGCGATGTTCCACTATTTTTAAATTGTCAACAGAAGGAAAATATTCTTGTCGAAGGCGCACAATCATGCTTGCTGGATATTGACTTCGGCACTTATCCATTTGTGACCTCTTCGAATTGTTCAGTAGGTGGAGTGTGCACCGGATTGGGCATCCCTCCGACAAAGATCACACACGTTTATGGAGTCGTTAAAGGTATGGATCAATGTTATTGTAGATAAATAGTAGATACCGTCTGTCCAGAAGTCTGTACGCATTATGTATTCTTCAATGTGATTATTTTAAATTTTGGATTTTCCAAATTATATTTCTTGGATTTTCCAAATTATTTTCTAGATTTTTGGATTTTCCAATTTTTATTCTTAGATTTTTGGATTTCCCAAATTTTATTCTTAGATGATGGGTTTTCCGAATTATATTCTTAGATTTTGGAATTTCCAAAGTGATCTGTTGAGTCTATGCATAGTAGACTAGACCTCAATAGCTGCAGCTGTATGCTCCCTTGTTTTTCAGCTTACACTACGCGGGTAGGTGTCGGTCCATTTCCCACGGAATTGTTCGATGATATTTGCAAACAGTTGCAGACAGTCGGCCACGAGTACGGAGTCACCACTGGACGCAGGCGGCGCTGCGGATGGCTGGACACCGTCCTCCTGAAGTACGCGCACATTGTCAATGACTTTAAGGGTTTAGCTCTCACAAAATTGGACATTTTGGATGACTTTGACGAGGTTAGTTTTAATAAATAGCCTCACCTTGATAAATCGATGTCCATTCGATAGTCTTGTCACGAATGGTATTCCCACATTGAATTATTATAATATTGTATTAGCGATGATTTATTAGATAATCGTTCAACTTTATTCACTATACTATAAATGGGAGTTGTTCAATAAAGATTACAGATTATTTGTAGCACACACTGTTAGCATCAGTGTTTACTCACCTGATTTTAAATGATTTGTAGAAATGAATGATTGGTAATATTTAACAATTGGGTACCTAGACTAAACTATGTACCTGTGTATTATAGATCAAGTTAGGCTACGCTTATATTACACCCAGTGGCGACAAGTTGGATAATTTCCCGGCCGATATTTCATTATTGGAAAGTGTGAAGGTGGAGTATCTCACTTTTCCTGGATGGAAGTGTTCCATCAAGGATTGTCGCAAATTCGAGGACCTTCCCGGTGAAGCACAAAACTACGTTAAGAAGATTGAAGAGTTGGTCGGTGTCTCCATCAAATGGATCGGCGTTGGTCAGGCGAGAGATGCCATCATTTGCCTTTAAGTGTCATTTTCTTCTCTTGCACCTGTATGTCTGTCTGTCTGTCTGTCTGTGCAGATCTTGTCAATAAATACGTATATAAACATTTTTTAAAATTGTTTTGCTTATAATATTGATTCGGATTGAATTTTTCTCTATTCTTTGTGTTGTGTTGTGTTTTTTCTTTCCAATGCACACGATCATTTATTCAATAATTCTTGTCGTAGTTTTCATATATTTTACTGTGCCATTGATCATTCTATTAATTATTGGTCGTATTCAGTAGACCCTAAACCACACGAAACGCTAAGCAAATGTTACACTCGCCACTGCACTGTCAAATCTCGTTATATCGAAGTTTCGGATATATCGAACAAAATTGGGTCGTCCCTAACCAGCGATATCGATAACTTGCGTATATCGAACCGTTTTTATTCTATCCAATAAAACATTTGCCAAAGGCACACATTGGTTAACTGCATGCTCACTCTCTCTTGTTTTCTCTCTGTCTAACTGTCTCTCTCCTCTCTTTTTCCCTCTGTCTGATTGTCTCACTCCTCTCTTTCCCTCTGTCTGACTGTCTCTCTCCCTTTCCCTCTGTCTGACTGTCTCTCTCCTCTCTTTCCCTCTGTCTGACTGTCTCTCTTTCCCTCTGTCTGACTGTCTCTCTCCTCTCTCTGACCCTCTGTCTGACTGTCACTCTCCTCTCTCTTTCCCTCTGTCTTACTGTCTCTCTCCTCTCCCTTTCCCTCTGTCTGACTGTCTCTCTCTCTCTTTCCCTCTGTCAGAAGATACTGAGGTGACTCTTTATTCATTAGATAGAGCATGAATAGAGAACTGTATAAACCACATTCAAATCGCTCTAATTAACACTTGGATATATCGAATAATTTGTGATGGTCGCACAGACTAAACTTCGTAATAACGAGATTCGCCTGTATATAAGGATAAATACTAATTCACCAAGAAATGTATTCATTATTTTTATGGCTTGCTGTTATCAACCGTATTGGCTGATATTCAATATTACATATTTATAAACATGACAACACACTTCTTCGGCAAATTGTATTTTATTTCCTCCTTATTATCGCTCTTTTCCTTAGAGAAAATGTGTAAGAGTCAACTCTGTTTCTGTATTTTCATATTAAAGATCTAGTTGTAATATGTCTGTCTCTGATCAACTGGTATTCATTCTTTGTTTAAACTTTTACACTTAACTTCTTAAAAGTCCATTGATTCTATTATCAACTCACTCCATCCATTCTTATCATCTTATCTGGGTATCTTCAAATAGTGCGTTGTGATACGGACTAAGTTCCGACTCACGATACTTCTTATTATTTGGATACCACCAAGTGACAGAAAATCCTATCTCCACCATTATAAATTAGTAAAGTTCAAATTATCATAGCGACGATACACAATGACTGATTTTAATAATTCTTTAACCAAATTAAACTATAAAAGAGCACTTTTAATGATATAAAATATTATGATAAAAATATAGAAATATTATTGGGAAATATACGGCTATTTTATTATCAATATTTTTTATATTTTTATATCATTAAAAAGTGCTCTTTCTCTACTTTAATGTGGTAAAAGAATTATTAAAATCGGTCATTGTGTTTCGTCGTTATGATAATTTGAACTCTGGCCGATTTATTATGCCATAGTGGAGATAGGATTTTCTTTCACTTGGTATCTGAAGATCAGCTGAGTATGTCTGAGTATCGAGAGTCGGAACTCTGTGTAACTGTTATTACTCTAAGCGTCGATATATGAGTACATTGAAAATACATCGATCTCAATATAATATCTTGAAACGTACATATATCGATATGGTTTTGTTATACTCACAGAGCTCACAAATTCCTATATCCTACATTATAAAAACTACCAAATTCAAATTGTCCTCTTTCCTAAACTTCTTTATTAATTTTAATAATTCTTATATCTCTGGAAAGAGCTTACCTAATGTCAATATTCTCTCAATGAGCGAATTATTAAAATCAGAGAAGGCGTTTAAAAAGAGCTGCGACGATTTGAAATTGGTAGTTTTCTAATGGCGGAGATAGGAATTTGTCCGCCGTACGTTATAACAAAACTGTCGATATACCGTTTAGAGTCAAAACTCTATAAAACCTCTTATTACTCTATGGTATAGTGTACGGAATTTTAAATTCTGGAGAGTCAATCAAACTATATTTGCGGATAATAATTTTATATGAAAACCTTCAGTGCAATATTAATTTCTTGTAATTATTAATTATATATGCGCGCGTGTGCATTATCTATGGAAGTAACCGTGGATAGTGTACAAACGTGCATATTATAATGATGATTTTTATTTTCTTGCCATCAAAGTCTCAGGGGTTGATCGTCATGTTGGGTCTATTTGTTCGTTTATTTTATGTAGAATCTGATTTAGATTTCCTTTGGTTATCGTGGTTATTCGCCATAAAAAGCCTCCTCCTTAGCACTATACATATTCTCATAAATTTTCAAACAACAGCGTATGTTTTCTGGGTCCTTGATAAAAGAATGAAATTCAATATTCTAGTAGATACGTCATAATTGTATTGTTGTTGTACTAGAAGGCAGATATGCAAACAATTACATTCCCTATTATGTACTTACTAATCGTCCAATAGAATTTGGCGGATAATTGAAGAAGTTGTGATATCTACAGAATGACAAGTTCATCTAGTAGTGTTTCTGTACAAACCTGCGTGTGCAATATTAGCGGAGTCCTGATGATAGATAGTCTGGTAAGGAATGTGCAATTATTATTTGGTTATTTTGTGAGGAATTGTATTTTATTGTTTGTGTCCGTCAATTGTATTTGTGGATTGGATTGTCTATTTGTTTACTGATATGTATTGTATACGATCTGTGTCTGTGTAATAAAGAATAAAGATGATTATTACTTATTACATATAGCTTGTTTGTTCTGATTTTTCTGTCGAATTTCTCACTCAATCGGCGTTTATACGGCGAACTTGCGTTTACACCACACATCTATCTATATCTATCACCACACATCTATCTATAGATAGATGTGTGGTGTGGTGTCTTTATATTTTATATAACTTTATATATATTTATAGTCTTTATATTTACCTAGACGAGGCTCCAAGGCAGAGCTGTATTGCACGGCCCCGTTATCAGAGAGAGAGATAACAATTGTTTTAAAAATAGATTTTGACTCTGGGAGGTGGGTGGAGTGTACATAGATATAATAGTAGAAAATTAAATAAAGATGTAAGAGCTCTAAAACAGCTAAACTGGTCGAGTTGGTCACTTTTGCTTAATCTATAGTTACGTTAGTTGGTCTTCGTCTTCATTTAGTTGCAAGGTTCTTGTCCGCCCATGTGCTGCGAATGTTTTCTATTTTCGTTAAGTATTCTAACAGCGAATACATATATATGTATTGCATATAATCTACAAAGAAAGGCTGCTGAAATATCTTTAAAATAGTAGGTAATATTAAAACTCGAGATTGTTAAGAAAGTATCTGTTGTTGAGATTGTAATTGTTACTTCCATCATTACATTCAGCTTGACCCACAGTCCCACATTAATTACATGCTTGTTCAATCCCTACTAATTCTGACTGATCATCCAGAGGTTTCATTATGCAAAAACACTTCATCAGAAAACCACTCCTGGTCAGGTCAGGAGTCCCTAGGGGAGGTGTTCTATTATACGTGCATCCTTGTTTTGCATCTAGTGTGCAGTTGACAAGGGCCGACAATTCTCGATGACACACAGCAATAAAGCACATCGCATAGAAGAAGACATTAACAATTCAATCAACAAATGTCATTCAAATGTTGAACACCAATACTCAAATCTCAGTCTTCACCTCAACCGACAGAAAACTCAAGTCATGTGTCTGTGGATGAACTTCTCAATTCGACTCATTAATCTCCATTCTGACAGAATTAAATCTTTAACTCTTCGATCTAAAATGGCAACCTTTAACATCGTCAACTGCATCGAAATTTCTTTTAAAGGCCTCTAAGACGTCTCAGAAACCTTCAAGCCTTGCTGACAATGTATTTCTTCATCATCCGCAGACTGTTTGAATACGTCTCTCCACTCGTCGCTGAGCTCAATTCAGTTGGTAAAAGGAGAAAATCGAACGGATCGTCCAGAAAAATCAATACCAGCTGTTACACTTGCAAATTCCTACTACATATTCACTACAGACAAATTTACCAATCAAAGAGTCTACTTTGCAGCCCACAGAAACCGAAACTTGCTCCACGTTCTCACACCGCCCGCCGACTCCATTCCTCACAAACAACAGAAGCCGTGCCTTCGTTAATCAGACCACTATATAAAGCCAAAGTAATAATTATTTATTACCGCATAGCCAACTTGAGTTGAGTTGTTTTAAGTTGACACACTGCGGATACAAACTCCACGCTAAACTCATACGTACATAAATGTATGAATACTGAAAATTAGTGGTGTTCCCGAACTTTAGCCCTCGTTATGCAAAATCAGTACATTTCATAATACCCTGGTGGTATTAACGTTGCCAATAAAACATTAGCATACATGGTTTCTGCAGCATTCCGTATGTATAGTTAAACTAACAGACATAGACAGTCGAAATGTGTTTTGGCATTAAACTGTCAACATAATTATTATATCCTATAGAATTTCACTATTGATGACCAACAGTTTTCGCAATTACAATAAAATCTCAAAGGTGATAAATGAGATTTGTTGCGATTCAAAATGCAGACACGATAAATTAAATGATTTTGATAGATTAAGTTAAGTTAGGTTTTGATTTTTGTTTTCTTAGGGAAATGTTATACACCGATAGAGGTCAAAAGTAGGGAATGGCTAATCCTGGCTAATTGCTAACACATATAGGTATGTATGTATAAGTTGTTTAAAATTCAGTTATTTTACAAAAATGTAACAGAAAATTACAAACATCGCCAATAAAAAAGATGCATCACGTGATTAGGAAATGTGGCGAAGTTGAAATAATCCTTCATAGTTTCCCTTTTTTGAAAGGATCATTAAGCTGCCTATGCCCTTCAGAACTCCCTGTCTATTAACCCAGAAAAAACTCAAGCTTTACTCATCTATAAGACATCTCACAGAAGGAAACAATTGACTAATCAGCTTACTGTAAACTGAGACTGGGGAACAATGACAATGTCATCTCAAATACCATTAATCTACAGGAGTAAAATTCAACGAAAATCTAAAATGGAACGATCACTTATCAGAGTAGCAAAGAAATCAAGAACCCGGATTAACCACATATGGTATACGACGACGCTACTCACGTTAAATAAAAAATATCAACCTTTAAAACTCTCGTTCCTACTTTTGTTTTTCCAATAGGGGTCAACTGCGATGAACTCTGGGCGGCCAACGCTTCAACCGCCTCTCTAGGCCGTCTCAACAAAAAATCTCTGGTATGCAGCTCGCACAGTTAGCCAGGTGCTCCCCATTACTCCTTCCCTCCTTGACCAACTTGGCTGGACAAACCTCGAAACTCGCCGTCTTTGTCACCGGAAAATACTTGCAGAAAAAATCGTCATCACGGGCGAACCACAGAGTCTGGTGCAGCACATCCACCCTACTCGCTCCACTGGTCCCAGAACAAGAGAAAGCTTCAAACGGAATCCTCATCAACTCCGTGCCCGACTGGAACTCGAGGAAAGTCAATTTGCCTGGTGGGGTCTCCGGATTATATCCACATTAATCTAGTGACTGACTCTAAATCATTACTTTTAGTTCTTGTTTTTGCATTTTTATAATTCTCTACCATTAAAACATTTATTGTACCTCTTTTACCACCTGATCATGAGTCCTAGACTGGTTGGTAAATTTTCCAAATACAAAAATACAAATATCGACTATACTAAGAAGAGGTCACCAGAATTCAATACCACAAGAGAATTTTGGGACGTCAAGCGTGTGACAAAGTAAAGACAAATTGTTTGGCATTCATTTCCATTCTTTTAATATAATAATAACAATAAAAATGTATTTGAGAGAAAAATAATGACATTTAAAGAAATTACAAAGTGAGAATTTAGAATGTAGTTATTAGAAAAGTTCGGTAGGTACGATACAGGTTGATACGGCACATTGAATCGATTGACTTCAATAGGTTTAGTGATTTCTGGAGTGCTTCAACTCGGGGATTAGTAGAACATAAAATAAAATGCATAAATTAATATATATATATATATATATATAACTATATAAAATTTTCAGACGTTTTAACAGGAATAAAATTTTATTTGGTGTTAGAATTTATTTATTTATTAGAATTATCTCTTTACAGTTTTTGGCTTAGGGGTATTTACCTAGGGTATTTTACCAAAATTAACATTTTGATGCCACATACAGAGATCCCGCAAAACTCCCCTTTTTAGGGCAATTTTCAGTATGCATATATTTAAAATTCTACTTCTCACTATAGTTACACATAGGAGATGTATGAAATTTTGCAGGCAGTTTAGATTTTATGTTAGGAAAAATAGTATAAAGAGGTATTTCAATTTTATTGATTGGGTATACAGAAAATAACAAAAACAGCTTTGTTAACGTTTTCCCTGAGGTAAATTTTCACTCATTTTAGTAGACAACACTCAAAATATACCTTACATATAGATAAACAAAACCTGAAAATATTAGACAGTTATCTTACATATAGTAAGAGAGGCGGGGTAAAGTAATTTAAAGTTTAAAATTGCAGATTTACAGGAGAGCCGCTTTAGAGAAAACAATTATAGTGATTTTTTTTACATTGACATAGTCATTTTTTCAGCACTTTTCTGACATAGCCGTTTTTTCAACAAATCTTGTGTTTTTCTATTGATATTTAAGGTATTTAGACTTTAGGTATGTACAAATGATTTTGTCAACTTATTCTACACATATCAAAGTATTAAAATCAACCAAATTTTTGAATTTTTGGTCATTTTGTTTGTACACCCTTAACGAGAACGTGCAATAATATAATATAATAATAATAATAGACTTTATTAAAAGAAAATTCTAAGAACAAGAATTTTACAAATTTTACGA
>JAYJLU010166640.1:0-14996 GCA_036873645.1 Minona dolichovesicula | reverse complement strand
CAAACAAAATAATATATTATAAGATATATCTGAACACTTATTTTATTATGCATTCTAGTTATAATAACACCTAAAATTATTCGCCCTCTGGCCGAACTTATAGGCCACGCTAATCGTGTAGCCATAATGCGAAATACTGTTTTTCCGGAAATATTTTCATCAGCCGTTCGGATGCCTGATAGTTAAACAATGCTTTCTTAATACAAATGAATGAAAACTTTATTTATCTTCCTGATAAGACTTCCTTCATTCTTTGTATAAGGATGTTCCCAATATAAACACACTTATTTTAAAATACCAAACCTTACATTTTTCAAGCTATATTTCTTTATGCATTTGTTTTTTGATAATTTGCTCATATCAATTTGTTTATCTTGCATTAAAATCTTGTTACTTTAAAAATGCAATTCTTTAAATTAAATTAAATTATATTCAAAGAATTTCTGTTTATAAAATTTATACCTAGATAAATTAGCAAATAACTAATTTTTTTCTCATTATTATTTTCTTATTGTAACAAGTTATAAGACAGTTTAAAAATTGTATATAATCTAGGATATAAGCACTGAAAGTATCAAACATACTAAGATTTTGTTTTATAATTATTTTTTTAGATTTGAGTAACCATTTCATAAATTATATAAGACATGGAATATCTACCTAGAAACAATCCTTCTGGAAACTTCAGACCACCAATGCAAAATTTTGAAGATTATAACCCCAATCATTTTGCTCATCCTAATCTTCAAAATAGTGAGTTTTGCATGTACTTTTTACAGATGAATGGTCAATACTCAATAAAAAATATCCACAAAGTTAGAATAGAAGTACCTAATAATAAAAAATACTGGTTGCATGCAATGTCTGAACATGACTCATTTTTGAGGTACACATAAACCAAATCTGACATGAGGTATTTAAAATTTTAGATGAAATGGTTTACAATTCTATGAACCGCATGAATCCTAATAATGCCATCTTTGTTCCGTGCGAATTTATGTTTCAACAAATGATGCCTCCAGATATGAATAGGGGACATAATTCTATTCCAACTAACCATCCTGGTAAATTTACTATTTGTTGATTATAACTTATCTATATGTGTTGTGGGGTGATCAGACTTAGATAGAATTCTACTTTTTTAGAAATGCCTCCAAATGTTGCCAATGGATTTGGACCAAATCAAATTTCGAACAGTATGGTACCTTCAAATCCAGCCTTAATACCAGATCGTGAATTAAATGGTGTTATGATGCAAAATTTTGCCCAATCTCAGGCTCCTGCTTCCAATAACAATAATGCCAGCTGTGATGATACAATGTATGTTTCTTCCAAGCATTGTGGAAGAATTATTGGAAAAAATGGTGTTAAAATTAAAGAAATTCAAGATAGTACTGGTGCTAAACTAAAGGTAAGCATTTTAAGTTTACAGTTAATGAAATCACCATAAAATGAATGCATTACTAAAGCTGGCTTATAAATGAATTACTTCAAAATAGATTGTAGTCATTAATTGTCATTAATCCTTAGATCCACTCTCAAGAAGAGCCTGTGAATGGTGAGACTCGAGTCACAATCAATGGAAATGAAGAGCAGCGTGTTCGTTGCCGTCAGATCATCACCGATATCATTGCTGACAGTGAGCGAAGATACGGCCACCAGACTGATACCAATGCTTTCAAGCCTCAAGACAAATTACTTAGCAATAATCCTAATATCAAACAAAGCTTATTCAAAAACAGTCAAATGTCTAACTATCCGGATATGTCATCTGGTCAGTAATTAAAAGTTCTCCCTCTCTTCTAGTAACAAGTATTATTATTATTATTATTATACGATAATAACCTGATTTTAGGTAGTTTCAAATGGCTAATCTATGAGTGAAAAATTAGCATGAACCTTTTGTATACTTAGAGATGTATTCCATAGAGATGAAGGGATGGGGTTACTTTAAGAGTTCATTTCTAGATTCAATATTTTCAAAAAGAATCATGGCACGCATTTTTAAAGATAACAATTTTCGTAACTTTAATTTTCCAGACATGCAGAGTATGCAATTTACTTCCTCACCACCGCAGAGATATCGAGTTGCGAATGGTAATTTCATGGACAAATCACAAAATGAGTACGATAACATGAATACATGGCCAGGAGGACGATCTAGCCAAAAGTCCAATTATGAGGAAGATCTCTCAAGACAATTTAAAGGATTGATGAAAACCAAAATAGACCGGGGTAAGTGCCATTGATAGGAACCTTGTGATTGCAACAAGACAGAGACAGTAGTTGAATATAAATATTTATAATTAAATGAATTTCATCATTTTTTTTAAAGAGAATTACCCGATTGTAAAACAGTTTTACATTCCCACTCCTGAAATCGCTAATATGACGCCTCAGCAGCGCGATCAGTTCTTTTTGGATCGCCAAAATATATTGGTTCCTGAACTGATGAATAAGTCCAAAACCGGTGATCATTCTCCTGGTCGTATTCCAAATCCAATTACATCATTTCATCAGGCATTTCATCGCCATCCCAGTGTATTGGGCTTATTTCAACGCTATGGCTTCACTGAACCCACTCCGATTCAGTGTATGGCTTGGCCAATTCTGATGTCCGGTCTCGACTTCATTGGCATCGCTCAGACTGGTACGGGAAAAACACTCGCTTTCCTTCTTCCAAGTTTCGTTCATATAGAAGGACAAACCAAGTAAATCGTTATAAAAATTTATTATTCCATCTATTTGTCCAAATATGTCTCTAATTACTTACTTGAAGAATCAAATTGTCACGTCTCCAGCGAGATACATTTACTGGAACTACTAGAGGAACAGATACATGAATATAAGACACCCTGGATTTTAGAAAAATAATTCACGACTGGTTTCTAATCGTCAAGTAGACATCGGATCATTAAATTATAATACTGACTTACACATGCATAAATGCAAGAGAAAAGTTTAATTCACTTTTACACCAGATGGTTGGAAACCGGTTTCTAATAAGTATATTGTCTTCTAATGTCAGAAAGGAGTGTGTGATTGTCTGAAGAATATCTCCATGCCGTTGTCATAAATCCTGGTTTCAAAGTTCCTTTCGAACTGTGCATTATATACTGAGCTACGGCAGTAACCAAGTAACAATCTCTCAGTGTGTGGTATTTAGCGATTCGTCAATAACAAACGAGTCGTGTTGATGTATAGAGAATGAATCAATGCCTCCCTAATGTCTATTTGGTTGTTATTCTGTCAATAACACGCTTACACTGTAGTAATGCATTCTCTGCGTAATTGTATATTGCTATCTTTTTCAATAACGAATAATAGTCGTTTTAAAAAAAACTTAAATACATTTGCTGCAACTGAATCTCATCGTGAATAATTATTCTATCTTTCATGAAGTAATAAATAATTGAAATGTAAAACAATGATATGAGCTACAAAATAAATTAGAACATTATTAAGACCAACCCATTGTTGGTTTTAATTTCTTTGTTTTCAAGCTATAGTTATCTAGAGATAATTGGGGATTAGTCAATTACTGCTGTAAGTTGTCATCTGTGATTATGACTGATATTTTAGACCACGAAATCAGCGGGCTGGTCCTACAGTGCTGATTCTCTCTCCCACCAGAGAGCTAGCGCAGCAGATACAGAATGAAGCTGAGCGCTTCTCCTACCACAATATTCGCAGTGTCTGTGTCTACGGTGGTGCTGACAGGCGCGCACAAATGCGGAAGCTAGAGGAGGGCTGTGACCTGGTGGTGGCCACTCCAGGCAGACTCAACGACCTCATCGACAGTGGGCGACTATCTCTGGCTGATGTAAACTTTATTTATTTATAATTGCAATTATTGGCATTAATGATAGTTTTGAATAAGCCAGTTTTGTCGCTGTTGGCAGAATGAACAGATCGCATTCGTTAGATACCAGGGATGTGATTCTTCCGGGTTTTTGGGGCTGTAAAATACATTCTCGAAATTAGTATAAACAATAAAAAATGTAGTGGGGGGGGGCTAGGGTGACCAATCCATTTCTTCTCCATTATAGACAGTTTATGTTAACATTTTAAAGGGGTAATATGTTAATGTATAACATACACAATTAAAACGGTATAGTTTTGAATCAAGTTAACTTACTAAATATGATACGGAAATAAAAAACGGATAAATTTGTCAAAATTATGATCAATCAAATTGACCCCATTCCGGTCCCCCATATTTCCGGGGTTTTGAAAAGTTGCTAATCACATCCCTGGATACGAAGACAATGAATATTATATTAACTACTGCTTAAGCAATTATTATATCCTGATATTGATAATTAAGTCGATATTTCATCCTAAATCATTTCGTTACATAGTACCTTTTTCCAAATCTAATTCGGCTCATTCTAATTCTATTCGCCAAACTTTATCTGCCCGTTTTTTTAAAATTAACATTTTCTTCATTTCCAAATCTAAATAAATTATTGTGTAGATCTATGTACTGAAGACAATGAATAAGTAATAATCGTTTTGAATAAACCTATTTTTTCCTCTGTTGGCAGAATGAACAGATTTGTCATCAATTGCATTTCATTTGTTACTTACGTAGATAATATATCCCGTCATTCTTCGGATAATTGAAGACAATGAATATTATATTAACTACTGCTGCATACTGTGCTTAAAAAAATTATTCCTCCTGATCTATAATGGAGACGAGTCTCTCATTTTCATGCAATTCTATATTTTTCACTTGTTTGTGAAAATCTAACTAACTCAGTAGACTTTCTATGACTCGCCATTCTGTCTATTTCTACTAACTGTGTACCACAGTATTATTGATTTTTCAAAGAGCATTCTCCACTCGAGATGATTGCAACTCTGTATGAGAGTTTTGTTCACCAAACCGCGGCTGTGAGGGACGGCGTGTTATCCGTCTCTAATCCAAATTACGCAATCTCTCTCTCTTATACACACATGCGTGCCTGTGTTCCGTGGCGACGCAATTTTGTTAGTTAATTCGCACCAGTTGGCTGAATGAAGTCAACTAATAATACCAAACTTTCTTATTACATACCTATATTATAGTAATTATTTAACATTTCTCATAGTTATTGAACGAAGATAGATATCTGTTGTAAACTTTACATTAGAAATTGAGCTGTTTAAGAAGAATAAATGTCAAATGCGGTGTTAAGCGATTACTTACAGTTTTTATTTGTAAATTCCATATCGATTTACTATAAAGTACTGTAGTAAGTATGTATTTAAGTCACATATCCGATCGTCGCTGTAACGGCAATAAAGAGCTATGTAACATTTTTAATGCCAAGTTGTTAAAAATATACAGGGTGTCCACTCCTCAAATCTACTTGAAATCTTCTCGAATTGTGTATTTGATAAAATCTACTCGAATTTTCAGTCCCTAATTGGGATTTTTTAATGTTTGTTTTTTCACAATTGTCGTGGGTAGCTGTAGCAAATATTTTATTTATTTCTGATAAAGCTAAGCAATTAGATCTGAAGAAACTCGTCAAACAACAAGTTCTCAGACTGAAACGGACAAATTGCAACCTTGGAATAAACCTAGCTTTGGATGCATCACACAGGCAGTTGTCAAACCTGAGCTGATTTTTTTTTATTGACTAGGCTACTCTAAGGACTCGTGTATCTGCACAAGCAAGTGATGCATTAGTTAACTAGTCCAAAAATATTTTCCCTGACTCAAAGATTGCTAAAGAGATGGCTCTTGGTTCATATCAACTCAAGTATGGTTATTTATTGTTTGGATTATCGCCTGTCTTCCAAAACCTAAGAGCTTATTGGAGCGCTTAAATCATCCCAATTTTACTGTGCAATGTTTGATGAAAGTTTCAACAAAATTTGATACCATGCTCATAATTTTTAATAAATAAATATTTTCCCTTTTACTATACATGATATCTGTTACAGGATTGTATTGACTATGCTCGTACATTTTTACATAGTTGTATTTGTCTCCTCGAATTTATTTGGTCCAAAACAGTGGACACCCTGAATATAAATTTAAATCATGTATAAATCTTTTGGCTATCTCAAAATTTTTTTATTTAACCATATGTTTTCATATATGTAAAACGAAATAATAAATTTCCCAAAAGTTTGTTTTACTACATAGCTCTTTTTGCGTTACAGCGACGATATGTGGTTTAAAACACAGAGTAATAATGGACTCGTTTATATAGAGTTTTATCTTCTACCACTGCTGATAAATTCGGTTGGCGGAATAGCGTCGACACGGAAAATGGCCGACAAGTAAAAATGGCGAAACACGGAAATCAGCCGACAACATTTGGCAAGAAGCGGAAATTGACCGACAATGTCAAGTACAGCAAATGCACCGACACGGAAATCAGCAAGTTTTAGCAAGTGTGTGGGACTATATTGCGTGTAAAACTAAGAGCGTGAACTAATATATGTACATTATTAATACTTAGTACAAGTCTTTTTCATAATCATGCGAGCCAATCGGGTTATCCTGTGGCATCTTTAGACAGGGACACCCCCTCCTCTTGCCAAATGTGTTCGCTGATTTCCGTGTCGGCGCATTTCCTGTTCTTGACATTGTCGGCCAATTTCCTTTTACTGGCAGATAAAGTTGAAGATCATTTTACTGGTTTTGCCATTTTCGTGTTGACGCTATTCCGTGTCGATTCTTTTCCGTCCTATCTCCGCCATTATAAAACTACCAATTTCAAATTGTCGCCTCTCCTAAACGAATTTAATACATCTTTAGAAAGCGCTTAATGTATGTGAATATTCTTTCAATGAGCGAATTATTGTAATCAGATAAGGCGAGAATTTGAAATTAGTATAGTTATATGGCGGAGATAGGAATTTGTCAACAGTGGTATAACAAAACCTTCAATATTTTTAGTCAAAACTCTGTAGTATAACCATTATTCCTCTGGTTTAAAACGCATTATTGTAATTATGGCCAAACATAAATGGTATTCTTATTAAAATCCATCATTTCTGCAACTAAAATTTTTCACTGATTTCCATGGTTTTGTGCAACATTCGTCGTGCTCTTGCACTCCCTCAGTTATGTCTATGTAACCGACAAAACATACTGTGATACAGATACTAGATTTTCTTACATGTTTTAAGTTTCTATTCTCTTTGGTTGGTTAGGTGAGTTATTTGGTTTTGGACGAAGCTGACAGAATGTTGGACATGGGCTTCGAGCCGCAAGTTGTGAAGGCGCTGACTGAAGTGCGAAGTGATCGGCAGACTGTCATGACTAGCGCTACTTGGCCACCGGGTGTCAAACGCATTTCCGAAAATTATATGCAGAACCCAGCGCAGGTGAATGTGGGAAATCTGAACTTAAATGTAAGATATTTTATTCTATAGTTTTCAATATTTGAGAAAATTCACGAGTTACAGAGGTCTTACAAGTAGTGTACACATTATTAATGTCTCTTAGGCCTGCCATGATGTCTTACAACGAGTTGAAATCTTGGAGGAAGAAGACAAAGAAGAAAGGCTTCTTCATTTCATTACTAACGAATTGTTACCGGGGGAGAAAGCTCTTGTGTTCGTTTTAAAGAAGGCCGACTGTTCCAGTATAGCTTCATTGGTCCAGCGTATGCCCAACGCTCCCAGTGCCACTCATATTCATGGAGATTTGGATCAATCGGCTAGAGAACGGGCTTTGGAAAGATTGAGATGTGGTGAAGTGCAAGTCTTAGTAGCGACTGATCTAGCTTCTAGAGGTTTGGATATCAAAGACATTGCTTATGTTTTCAATTATGATTTCCCCAAAAACATTGAAGAATACGTTCATCGTGTTGGACGCACTGGCAGAGCTGGGTTAGTTAGTGTATTTTTTTAAAGCATTATACATATTTGATAGTTTGCTGGTCATTTGTTTAATGAAATTGTTTGTTTTAATAGTCGTTCGGGTATTTCAATCAGTCTGCTAACTCGTACTGAATGGCGTCATGCTGAAGGTCTTATATCGATCATGGAAGAGGCTCATCAAATTGTTCCTGATGAATTGCGCTCTTTGACTGATCGATCCACTCGTCAAGATGGATCTAATAGAGGCAGACGAAACGGAAATATTCGAGGAGGGCCTATGCCTACTCGCAATGGTCCGAATGGTCAAAATAATTCTGGTCATTTCACTCACCCGATGAACGGTTTAGGTGGTAGACGTGGTGGAGGGCCGAATGGCTTCCACAACGGGCATAATGGCGGCTATTATATGAATGGTGGTGGCTTTATGAACGGGCCGCCTGGCATGGGGCAGCACATGATGATGCCTGGATTCGACTACTCCGGCATGTATAATCCTCGTATGCCGCCGCCCAATCATATGTATCACGAGTCCTACTGGACATAAATCGCGACCGACAAATTTTTTGATAACATTGAAACAATGTTGAGTTGAGTTGATTTGGTATTGTCCAATAGGATAATAGGCCTGCGTACAATTTAGGGTTCGTTTGTTGTGTTTAATCTGATTTATTCTACTATGTGGACACTCGAATATATATATATATGATTAAATTAATTAGAAACATGAATGTTTTGTAACATTAGTCGGGATAATTATCACACGATTAGTGTTTTCTGAGCCGTCAATTAAATCAAATATTAACCTTTACTATGGATTATTACGGTTCTTTTTATAATAACATCCCTGTCACATTCTATATTATACATATTTCGGGTGTCTTCTGTTTGTTTATTTTTAATTGAATATGAACTTTTTAATATTATGTTTGTGTTATTTATCCTGAATGCTTCTATTATCTACATCATACATTATGTTCGCTTCGTTTTATTTAAGACGTTTTTATTCATTGTTTTCTTAAGCTTGCGGCCAAATAATTAAATTATGTAGCATTAAAGTTTTGATGCGTTTTTTTAATATTATTATTACAAAAAACAACTTATACTACTATTTAATGCTTTTCTAATTGGTCGTACACTTTTGAAAGCTGGAAAATGTCTTTCGTAAGCATTTGTTATAATATTGCTATCTATTTTATTATCTATATCTCTTCTCTGTTTATTCTATTCACAGTTGATTAGTTATTGCTGTTATTTCATTATTATTATTATTATGTTTATGATGAATAATCTTAGATTGTTCATCAGTTCTGTCGTCTATATAGAGTTTGTTTATTCTGAATAACCCTCTTACTGTTATTATAATTAGTAAGTTTTATTGTTTTAAAGGGGCCTTTCATCATTTATCTTTTTTGAAAAATTTTGATATTTGTAAAATTTGCGCAATTAATTTGTAAACCTTTATATATTCTGTTCACGTGTTTCCTGCATAAATCTAACTCCTGCTCTAATATCAAATTAGAATCGTGGGCATTTACTCTCTACACACATATTATATATATATATATTTATATATATATTGTGTGTATATATGTATATGTAACCAATCCTCTCTAAGATAACAAGTGCTGCTTTTATGAACTCTCCTTTTATAAGTAATCAAATCACATTCTGTCCAAATATATTGTCATATTTGTCTCATTTGATGATGCCTGTCTCAATTCTCTTTGAAAGGGGAAATTTTTGCTCTCTCTTCTCTCTCTCTCTCTCGATTGTTTTGGGAATATTTTCACACTCCTGCTTGTTGAATATGGAATATTATTACTCCTTTAAGAAATGAATTGTTTTTTTCTTTAACCCGGCCAGTAAATTACGGCTTATATAAGAAAGTTTTGTTTTTATTTATTTAGAATCTTCTTTGCTCATAAATTAACTTTGTCCACCAGTGGCTAAATTGATGATTCTGATATCCGCGGTCAAGCAATTTTAATTTGATTTTTTCTTCAGATTGCTCGTCCGTTTTTCTAATTATTAGCAATGAATGAGCCGTGTTTTTTTAAAACTATTTCATATTCTGATATCTGATAAATGTGCATTTGAATCACACGTTTTGCAACATACATACATGCATACATATATATATATACCTGCTCGTATTCGTGATTTTTAGACTGCAGAAATAATGCAAATCTGAATACCTAGTTAATTTGGAGTGTTCAGATATATACGTATTATAAAATAATATTTATCATTGTTCAATCGAATGCATTAAAACAAATAACATTACATGATAATGTTTGCACTATTTCTGATTTGATTAAATCTTAAATTAAAGATTTTAGTTTCTCTCTACATTTTATTTGGTATTTTGACATTTTGCAATTTGATTGTGTCAATAACAATTTGTAAAATCTCAATTCCTTTTGCTCTATAAGTGCAGAGAAATTTGTTACAGATGCATTTATCGGATTTTTATTTTTTTATTGAGTGATTCTCTGTTAGAGAAATTTTAGAAATCATCTCTAATTGTGCATTTGGTTTATATATCTTACTATATGTTCCGTTCTTTCTCTCTCTCGCTCTCTCTCTCTCTCTGTATTTTGATATTAATATCCTCTAATTATTCCTAATACGTATGTCAAGCAGTCAAGAGTGTGTTTATATTTCATTCCCGGTTGTTTTCCTTTATAAAAATCTGAAATTGTGTCGATCAAATTTTGTAAATGAGAAATTGATGAATGTGGTCCTCTTGCCAATTCTGAGGTATATATATTCAAAGTTGTGATTTTTGGAGCTCTCTTTTCTCATCCATCAAGTTTAATGTCTTTCTGTTCATAGTATATTTGAAAAATATGCAAGTCATATACTATGCTACTTTTCTTGTTAAACTCATCAGTTATTTTTGAGGCTTCTTAAAAAATGTTTAAGATATGGTTTTAGATGTTTTTCTTATAATATCTAGTACATTCTTATGTACACTATCGAGTCCAAACTGATTTGCTTATAGTTGATATGAAGTTCAACAAAGCCTCACAAAGTCATTCTTATTTTGTAAATCATTCTTATTGTAATTGAGCAGGCATTGCAGTTTTAATTTTAGTGTTCTAAGGGTCAATATTTTATATAAATGATCTCTAAATTTATATGCGCAATTTGTACATCAATGGTCCCGTTTAATTGGATGTTATCTAAATATAGATTATTTAATAAACTAATGTGTTGTCGAAGTCTTTTGATTCTAATTGTAATTACTTCTAAAAATTAATGTGTTATTTGGTACAAATATATTTGTTAGCTTTTAAATTAATGGGATTGGTATATGCATATCGGAAAATGTAATCTATTCGTTGATTACCTATTTTCTGTAGTAGTATAAGACAGTCTTAATGCTGAAAATCGATCGAGTTTACTGGTCTATACAAGGTTATCAAAAAGACGAATTATTATAATGTGAATATGGTTTCATTACACACTAAGGATTGACGAAGGGACAACATGAACAGAATAAAGACACAAATATCAAAACATTGCGACAATATGGAACAAGCGTAGTTAACTTAACATATGTATGCAAAAGTAGAACTAGGAAGGAAATTATTTTTACTGAATAGGATTTATTTTTATTCAAGCTTATAAAATCTGATTTGTGAGTTAAACAATTGCTCCAAGACAAAAAGCTGTTTTGTGCTATAAGTGGGCCATTCTTGAGCATAATTTATATTAAAAAATGTATCACATACCATTCTATCTTTTTAAAAAATGCAGTTTTTTATGTAAATTGTTTTCGATGAAATCAATATTCATTTAATTATAATTTTCTTTTTCAAATATACAATTATTATTATACAATTAATAACAATTTATTTAGGAGTAGATTTTACAGATCACATTTATTTACAATCACTCCAAGGAGCCACAGGCAGTTTTATTTAACTGATCCGGGTGGTCGGCCTTTAAAAATACTATTAAGATAAAAGTTAGACAAGTTAATGAAAATTAATGAATCAGAAATTAAACAGTAAAATGACAACAAATAAATAATGAATATTTTGATAAGATTTTTAGATTTAGTATACAGAATATTGATTACATGTGGTGAAATGTAGTTTTGACATTTGTGACATATAGTGCGGAAGAAAATAATCAATGTAATACAATGACTAAATATTGACATTACGATTTAGAACCAGACTTTAATTGTTCAATTGTGTATACAATTATAGTAGTCATACATCCGCCGTTGTCGTCAAATCTACATGAAATCGGTTTTTATGTCCCGATCGCGAACGTACGTATCTCTGATAATCAGTACCTCGACAAAAAACAAGTGATCGAGTGTTATATGTTTTAGCGTACTCGTCGCAGTTCCGATAGTGTCTGTCCCGGCATATTTGTTACCATAATCAATGGATGTGAACGCTAGGTAATGGAGAAGGTTTTGCGATTTCATATACTGCATATATTATATTTATATGAATTATTATAACGAACTTGTTTATTTTGAATAAAAGAGGAGTGGATTGCAGCGTTTGACCATGATGATAAACTTTTTGTGCCTTTTGATTTGCAATTCATCTTATGTACTTATAAAACAGCATAGAGTATTAATAGTACTATAGCGTACAGTTAACAGTTAACAGTTGTGTAACTTAGTTGCAGGCAAAAATAAAGCCGTTTTTGCACCATATGAACTCCGCACGTACTCAATGCACATGTACACTCCCAGGTAAGAGAATCGCATTTATCTGTGTAATTAATGAAATGTAAGAAAGGAATTTTTCATTTTAATCTCATTGAAAGAAAGCGTCAACATTGGCTTCTTTTTATATTGAGATGTTAGAATTAGATTTTATCCCATGTTTAATTGCGCTTAGAATAAATTGCAGGTTGTGGGATAATAAGATAAGTGTAATTCCTAATTTTTCAATATTTCAAATCTGAACATCTGTTAAATTCTTAATAAAATGTTTTTGTTTATATATATAATTTATAATTTTAAATTTGCCTCATTTTACTGTAATGCGAAGAATCTAGCCTTGAAGAACAGAAGATACATGATCTTTCAATAATATTTTCATTTGCAATACTGTGATCAAACATAACTTGGTAGACTTTAGTTTCAAAGCTTTCTATGCTTTAATGGTTGATAACTATCAGAATACGTAAATATTTTTAGTTTTGTTTACATGCTTTTTTATTTGCATATCATTTTTCCTGATTTTACAAAGGGTTTAAGTCAAGATTTTTGATATTCATTTAATCATTTCAATTAATTCATTAGTCTACACATAGATATTATTGTTATGATAAACTCATCTTATCTTATCTATAAAAACAGCTTATCTTCTATTAATTATCAATAATTATATTCTTTTTTCTTTTTTCTTTTAGATGTCTTCCAAACAAAAAAATATTATTTTTATTACTCCTGAAGAGTTAGAAAATCTACCTGATAATCAGCCTGTTTATATTCTAACTTCAAATAAGAAGGATACTGAAAAAGCCATATCATCACAAAATACTACTGTAGAAGAACCTAATACCACAAATAACTGCAACACATCTTTAGCTGATTATCACAGTACTAATGATACATCCCAATGTAAAGTTGAAGGCTCTCTCAATAATTCTCTTCCAACAGTAGAATCTCAACCAGAGTATTCACATATTGGCCAACAATTTAATCCAAATAATGTTTTCAATTCAACTCCTTCAATTATTCCTCCTATTTCACTATTTCCGTCTGAAACATTGGGAAAAAATGTTTCTCAACCATTTACTTCAAATTATGCCTACTATAATAGCCCATATAATCCAGCTTCTGTTTTACCCAGTTACAATACAGCTGTACCTGTTAGTTTCACTAATGCATCCATGCCACCATTAAGTCAAGACAATTATATCCCAGAGAATCAAATTGTTGTGCCTGAGTCTATAAATGCAATGCAACCAAAGATAAATGTGAGACATAGTTCTGCATCCACATCATCAAATCATGATAAATCCAAAAATCATACAACTTGCAAAAATGTGTTGTCATTCAATATCAAGCAATCAAAATCATCATGTATTAGTGGTGGAGTTATGTCTTTTAAAGAGTCCATTAAGTCCCAAACTTCTAAAAATAATATCTTTTCTGTTAGTAAAGCTATATCACCATGTAATAATTCTAAGGAAACTAAATTTCCCATTGTAACCCAATTAAATAAATCACTATCAGATGGGACTAAAGAAACGTTCAAGTAAGATAATTCTATTTTACTGATTAAGGATATTACTTGCTTTGATTCTATGTACTATATTAATTTATCTTTTAGAAAAAGTTATATTCCTTCATCAAGAAAGACCACCTATAATAATTTAAAATTGTAAGTAAAAAAGTTATTAAAGTTATTATTATTAAGTTATTAAGAATCATAATTAGCTTATTTGCTTTATCTGATATAATATATCTGGAATCTTTCTTTAACAATGTTGGTTTAACCAACAAACATGAATAAAATTGATGAAGAGTATGAGATCAAATGTAAGCAGCATGATTTAGAAACATTTCATCATTTCTAAGCTTTTATGCATTATTTCACTAATGTTAATGATTGAAATTTTTATGACTGAATATTAACACAAATTGATTTGCTGTAAAATTTAAACAAATATATTATTTTTCAATCTATGATAGGTCTGGACAATCCCAGGACAACAACTACTCTGTCCCTTCTACTACAGATGAAGAAAATTGCGAGACAATATATGAATATGTTTGTATTACTACTGCAGCTGCCCCCATCTACTTTGAGAGAGATGAAAAGAATGTAATTCCTAGAAAGTTCATAAATAACAAATGACACCAGCCTGGCAGATATAAACCATAACAAGCTATTTTTTCTTATTTTCAAGATCTTAATGTTATTTAATTTGATCAGCTTTAAACATTAGCATTTAACATTTAAACATTTATACATTAAATAAGCACTGCATAATTGGCCTGGCCCTATCACTTCAAAGTAGACATGGTGTAGGCCGAGTGCATGACATCGTTCAGCCTAGACTGCAAGGAGAAAGCGGTAGTTTCATGGTATTTGACTCACTCTCTGGTTAGGGACTTCTGGATCTGCATTGAATCTGAGGAATTCTAACAGCATGTGATGGAGTTTTCTCCTCTGGCATAA
>JAYJLU010166639.1:0-22609 GCA_036873645.1 Minona dolichovesicula | reverse complement strand
CGGGACCCAACCTAGAACACCAGAGAAGTAATGATATTAGATACAATGTTGACTTAGGAACGAGTTGACCTGAATTCATATAATCTACCCATAAATTCAAATAACCCGCGGGAATTTATATATTTAAGTTATACGTACCACATAACTGTTTAATATGTATGTTATACTTATTTTTTTTTTTTTTAAGTTAAACTTAGCATTAAATATACTAGACGTTAATTTAAATATATCCTATATTCAGATTATGTGGGAATAGCATGACTGAAATGGCATGACTTATTTTTAGTGACATTATACCCTCATTATATTTCAATATTTTCAATAGATGGTGATCTTTAGAATGAGACATAACTGTTAATAAACAGTAAATTGCATTGGCATACACAGCAACTTGTTTTTATTCATTTATTCTAAGTGAATATAAAACCAATGCAAACAACCAACTTAACAACATCATTATGAACAAGCAAATACTTATAAGATGTAAAGTTGTTGCAGTAGTCAATTTTTTCTTTCAGACATTTGTGAAAATCATCAATTGTTAAGAATTTACTTTGTATTTTTACACTGAGACAAGTTTAAAACAATTTTTTCTGTACCAATTTTTAACATACAGCTGTAACCACTTATTAGCAGCAAGACTTGTTTTCTAGCTATTGTCAGGGTTCCCATGCCTCAGGGAAATTTAGAATTTATGAAAATCTCATGGAAATCTCAGGAAATTTTATTGTATTAAATGGGAACAATTTTAATATACTTTTTAGTAGATCAAAATTTTTTTGCGTCTGCAGAGCAACTCTGCACATATTAATTGTTTAAAGGTACTAAGCGTGACCATTAGTCAGTATCGTTGTGACTCAATGTATGTACCATAAATTAATATTATGAAAATCTCAGGAAATAAGCTGTTGGTCTCAGTGGAAACTCAGGGAATTTTTAACTGGAAAAAGTGTGGGAACCCTGTATTGTGAATGTGTTATATACAAATTAGGGTCAACTTGTACACATGAACTCATAAGTACTTATTCACAGATAAACTTATTTTCTAACAGGGTTAATTTATTAAAACAGTTTTGAATCAGAAAATCCTCTATTAATAAGTTACATCCCAATTTAAACAAAAAGTTACCAACTACAGTATGACCTTGTTTAATTTGACTCTCAGATATGCAAATTTCCAAGCTATACAACCTAAAAGTTATGCATGGATTAAATAAAGTTCCTATCTCTTTCATATTATTTTGTTTGGGTTATGCAACCAACAACCTTATTTCTGTGGCATTATTTGTATATTTATCTCTCTTATGTGACATGAACAATAATAAGCCGACACCTTAAAAAAGGTGGATAATACTTAGCACATAACGTCTTCCAATCACAACACCATTTAATGTACCATAGTTAATACGTAAGGTAGAAGATATTTAGTGCATTATCTTCCAGTCACAACTCCATCTGAGAGTCAATGCGGGAGGTGGATACTAGTTATTTCTCTGATTAAGAACAAATGAATGCATTTTCTAATTTGTTATGTTGGGTTGCAGCCATGGAGGTGCGACTTTTATACACCTATAAGTACAGTTGCTATTCACCTCAGACATAAGCACTGCTGTAGAGGAAACAATGAATCATACTTATAATTAACACACATGGATTTGATGTATTTATTTGACAATTAATAGTTGATTACTCTTTACGATAATTTATTCATAATTCTGAAGAAAATGGTTTATGTGACTCATTTGAAATGGCAAGAGAAAAGTTGTATAACTGAGGTCCCACTAGTATTTTATAGCTTAAGCAATTCATTTAGAAATGATTGATAAAAATTGATTGACTGTTCAGTTAAGACCAACCACACAGTTATAGAAGAATCATTTTGGAATGTGTGCAAATTGACCTGTTTCTGTTATTTAAGACAGCACAGATGGTATGGTTGCATAATAAGATGAGTTTTAAGATATGTAATAAGTAGATATTAAAAAATCTGGATATGAGTAAAAAAATTTGCCACCAGATAGCCAATCTTTTTATTACTGCTACAACTAGTAGTTGTAGCAGTTATAGGTATGGTAGACCTGGAACAAAAACATCATAATTTTCTAATAGTTTGCTGCATGTTTTCTGATGAACTTGTCAATAGATGAATACTTTATTTTTCTTAAAAAGTTGTTTACTATACATGTTGACAGTATAACACTGCTTACTTAGTTAATCATTTTGATCAGGTTTACTATTTTTTGAAACATATTCACCTTCAACTAATGTCTTGTAATATATAAGTACAGTGGAACTCGGGTATGATAACATACAATGAGATGAATCCATCTTGCTATTTTATCAGAATTTTGTATTAAACAAAGCATTACAACACTATCCTCTTGCTTTAATAAGCTTGGTAGGTTTCATCTTCTCTATTTAGTAGAGAAGGTAGTGTGTAATACATAATTAAATAGATCATGCAACATAAGTAGAATAATTTGATCAGAGGCAATAAGCTGGTATTACTCTCACTAGAGTGAGAGGATTGTTTATTAAACTTAGACATAGTAGCTAAACAGATTAGTGGAGAAGTTGGTGAAAGGCAATTAATGAGCTTGAGAGAGAATATCTGTATTGCAAAGATGGTTGTACAACTAGCTAGCACTTGATTCTTTTAAATGTGATTGTTCATGTACTCTGGACTTCAGCTTTGTCATAACAGCTTCATGTGTCTCTTACATTGGGACCTAATTACTTTTTCATTATAACATAAATTTTGTATCAGACATTTTTGTCTTATTTGAACTCCACTATACTCTGTTTCATAAATCTTGCTGTTATTAATCTGGATTATTGATTATATTAAAATTCCACAAATAAACCTACAGAGACTGCTTTGAGAAAGCTTCTTTTTATATAATCAGAATTATGGTTTATAATTTTATATGGTATATTAATCTGTGGTTCAAATTTTAAGAAAATGGATAAATTGGATTGGGATGGTTTCTAATTGAATGTTAGCTTTCAATTATGAACTTATTTAGGAAATGATTACATAGAAACAAAGTCTTCCATTTGTTATTGTATTCAATATAGTTCTAACTAGCACAATATCTTTCCCATAATTGCATATAAATACTTTGATTTGTTTCTTTTTAAATTTCAGATATAAGCACTATATGATGGATATAGCTGTAAGTTTACCTTCTTAACAGTGTTTATTCTTGTATAGCAAAGTCTTGTAAATGGGTGTTTTAAAATAGTTTTGATGATTTGTGTACTAAAAGTTATAGGTAATATATATCCCAGTATGCATGTTAGTAATCTTACTAATGAACAAATGTGATTTAAATAAATCTATGCGTTTAGTCTTGAGTGTTTTTATAAAAATGTTATTGTTTATCATTTTTAAGTATTATGATACTATTTATATGTTGTTGTAACAATAAATACATCCTATATTATGCTTTGTGTTGATAGAATTTATAATGACACGTTTTGTCTGGCAACTTAAAACCGTGATAAGTCAATGAATGATTGTACAATCAGCAAATGTATGGATATGGTCAGATAGTTGTTTCAACATTGATTTTGAATATAAATTGACATGGTTGATTTTGTGCTATTTTGACTAGGCTGATATGATCAAGTGGAAAATCAGCTTTTGAGTCATTTAGATGTTTTTATATACATATTCCGGATGTAAATATTTTGTTTTGCCATTTACATTGTAATTGGCAGTACATCCTCGTCTTAATTAACCAGGCGAATGATATTGTTCAAATCGATATTTAGTGCACAAGCATGTTTATTTGTAAGTCACTCGTACTTTAAAAGGAGCGGTTATTTAGGTTTACATTTGGAATTCTCTTGCACCATGCAATGCTCCTGGGCGCTTTTTAACTATTTATGTTTGCATGTATTTTCAGAAATCGCGCGATCCACTTATGGCCATGGAGAAAATTTCTCCCCATTTAAGAGACAACGGTGGTATAAGAAAATCGTCACTTAAATATCTTGTGGAATTGATGAAATCTATCAAGAACAAACTTATACCGAAATGTCTTGTAGTTAATATTATCAAAGCTTCAGATGAAACGGTGCAATTTCGTCTATTCCGTCAAGGTGCTTGGGATATCCTGTTCCATTGGCTTACTGATGCTCAAACGGATGAAAACCACTCATTTATTTTAGAATTACTGACATTTTATCTGTCAGTACCTGTTACGATGGAATTGTTAACATTAAATCGTTGTCCTAAAGTAATAAAGCAACTTTCTAAAAGTTGTGAATCAGGTTCGCATTATTATTTTTTTACGAAATACACTCAATTATATATCAATACTGTTTTGCTAATTCATATAATATTACGTAGATAATCAAGTAAAAGATAACGGCTACTTAAAGAATTTTCGATAGTTGTATTATTAACTTGACATGGATATCATTTGAGTCAACGTCGATATTAAATTTATTCTAAGGTAGTTTTTAGTGCTATTTTGTAGCATGTTTCATGATTTACGATAAGATAGGTCCGTTATTTAATTATCCAGCTTTTCCATTTAGGTGTAAGTGATATCGCTGCTAAAATTGTTAAGAAATGGCGGAGAACTGTAGAATTACAAAGTAGTCAATCTGCAGATATTAGTAAGTATTATATCAAATATTGAACTTCGTGGGTGTCCTCGAATTTTAAACTTGAATACATATTTGATTTCAGCTGAAGCTAAGAAGCGAAAACTCGAAAGTGATCCTAAAGAAGATCACAAAGATATTGATCTTATTAAAAAGCGCCCCACAACTGTCAAAATTCCTCCGACTCATATGCGTACTGCTGGTCTAGAAGACGAATCTACCCACGCGGTGAAGTCAAGATCTGAAATACTATCCAAAAAAGGGTACGTATTACATTTTAATTTTTGAATTTATTCTTCAGATACGTCCTGATGATTCTCTAAAACGTTTCTACTAAATATCTCGTGTAATATTTACCATTATGATTGTGCATGCATGCTATTCTAATAATCTATTGGGAAAACGATTAATGTTATTATTTTAGAATGACGGAGGTTAAATCACCTAGCCACGATAAGCCTGTTAAAGAAACTATATCATGTGACCACTCACCTGATGTTAATTTGGAATCAATGCACCAAAAGATAAAAGTACAGACTGAAAAAAGAAGATGTAAGTGGCTTACACTTGTCGAAGCTTCTATATCGTTTTGATCATTCTTGCTGTCATATTCAATAAATAGTATGAAGCGTAAATCTGAAATAAACAGTCATGTCGAATTTCTTTTTTAGCATCCAAAGAAATACACGAAAGTAGTGGTTTTATCGATGCTTTGACATCCTTTTCTCAGCCAGCTTTACGCAAAAAGAAAAAGTCCAGCATGAAGACAGATGCCCCGCCTTCAAAAATTGTAAGCTGTTCCAATACATTGCAAATACACTTTCTGAACAGTATACGTTATATGCTTTAAATAAGTTCCCATTAATTGCTAATTGTTGATTAAATCGTGCCAATTTATTGTATTCAAATTGTTTTATTTTAGCCAAAGAAAGATGATGCTTCCAATCAACATTCTCAATCTTCCGTGCATGTTAAGTCAGATGATAATATCCTTAATTCCAGTAAGGATGAATTAAGTGATTCAAGAAATGATGAAATGGGTCCAAAGAAATCTTCATTGCTCGACTTGGCCTCCTCTGTTGACATAAATAAAAAACAGAAAAAACGCGTGTCATGGGCGACACCTGATGACCTTATTTCAATTCAGTACTTCGAATTGGATGAAACAGAAAGAAGTACGGAGAAAACCATCGTTAGATTCATCGCTTATAGTTTAAAGTCTTTCTTTTTTATTGCCACCGATTTAATATATTGAGTACCGATATGCTGTTTACTGCATTTTGTGTCTTTCAGATTTTCTAATATGCCTTTTAGCTTACCAATGGTCTTTCTCCAACATATCTCTTTTTAAATTAAACATTTCATTAATTATTATTCCATTGTATTGTGAAATAAATTACTGTAAAATTTTTGCTTTGTTTTATCTGGCATTTACTTTTATATGTGTGTATAACTGCGCTCAGATAATTTACTTTGTTTTAATTAAAACATGTTTAGTCTTATTTGCCTGTAGTTTTTCAGACTTTTATGTATTGTTATTATGTTTCTGTGCTCAAGTATCACCTTTTAGATTTTGTAAATACTTTCTCGATATATTCCGGCATACCGACCCAGCTATTCTCAAAATCTTGTAAGTACAGAGTCTTTTCTATATTATACTGTATTAAACTGGGACAGAATGGTATTTCACAAATAATGCACGCCCTATTAGTGGTCGAACGTTAAGCAAATTTGGATTATCCTGCCTACCTTGTGTTTGTAGATTAACTAAATTAATATCCCAATGTTTGTCTTCATGCAGGTGTTTCAACATGCTGTCGGATAAAACGCCTCAATGAGGATTATGATTCAATGTATTTTTTTCGAAATTACTCCGGCGCTTTCTGTACGCTTTAATTTAATAAGTCATGATATAAAATGTTTTTTTTAATCGAAAGAGAGCCAATACACCCAACTTAAATCGCTTAAGCATTTCCTTCTATTCAATGATTAGTAATGTTAAATTCAGTTATCAAACCAATGTGTGGGATAGAATAAAAATAGTAGGTAAATACTCCAGTAAATATTAAGAAAAGTATATTGAAGTAAAATTAATTCATACAATATTTCGGCTCTAAGGCCCTTCTCAAGTAAGACAATAATGATAATTATGAAAGTGTGTACATTCCCATTCCCTTTCATATTTCAACATTATTGTCTTACTTGAGAAGGGCCTTAGAGCCGAAATATTGTATAAATTGATTTTACTTCAATATACTTTTGATTCTTAATATGTACCGGGGTGCCTATTATTTTTATTTTTTCACACTAATGTAATCAACCCTGCAGAAGGCACTTAATTTCATCAAAACCAATGCGACTCATTCGGTATATTAAAAAAATTCTTGGTGTGGCCGTTAAATAATTAATCTACATATCGAATCAATAAGGCCTTAAATGTGTCCGTGGTTTTCCATGAACATTTAGGGCCAGACTTACATCAGATAGGAAAAGCATATAATTTAACTAGTCGAAAGCGCCATAACTACTTCCTTTTTAGAAATAGATTTATTGTATTTCCAAACGTTAACGGAAATCCAGATTCTTGCTATCAATTTCCTAGAATCTAGTTCTTCATTTAGCAGATATCACTCCTGTAGACATTCTGTAAACAATACATGATTAGGTGCTGATGACTTCCAAATTTGTATAGATTTAGGCAGAGTTAACACAGTAGACCTATATTTTATGTAATTAGAGTTCGCTACACATTTTGTATTATATACGTACTTACTATAGAATATTCTGGTAAGGATTCACAGTTGAGAAAATTAGGTTTGTAATTTCTATGCTTAAACATTTACATTTTAACATAATTTTAATTGTGATTCAATAAAGAATTACTTCGTGTAAAATGATGCTGAATAGCAATTCGTTTGCATGATTCAAATTCTAGAGCAGAGCTAAAGCTAGTTAGCTTTGTAGACATAACATTGAGTATTGAGTAATTCGTTGCTGATAGAGCTAAGCTTTAAAATTTGTGCTATTCCTAATTTGTATGTTGCTTTCTACCGTATTTCCGAATTATTACATATTAAGTGTAAATATCACTTGCAACCGTCAACTGCGGGCAAGACTGGAATATTAGTGAATTATGTAATCCTTAAAAAACCATGGTATTCATTGGAGTCATATGACATATTGAATCTAATCGTGTTATTTCATACATCATTTCAAAATATGTCAAATAAGAAAGCAGTTGCCGAGATGTATTGTCGTTAACACAATAATTAATACCATTTGACAATTTAATACTATAGCCATTTATATGCTGGGGTTGTTAAAATAAAAACATAGTTACTGTTGCACTGATCATTGCACTTGAACTTGCATCTTGTTGCTTGAGAATCATGCTTCTTTCAACAGTAATTCGTATTATAGCCGCGTCTACACTATTCAATTCAATTCGATTTTATATCAAATAAATGTTCTATCAGATTTCCTAAATATAGTTGCAAGTTGTAAATCGAAATTTTTTATGAATTCGACAAGAACACAGAAATAGAATAATTGGAATCGAATAGTGTAGTCGCGGCTTATCGAGATACATATATGTAGTACTTCAAAGTAAATTGCAGCTTATCAAATTGGTACATATTATGGTTAATTAACTGTACGTAGATGGTAACAGTATATTATTGAAACAAGTAAAATTTAAACTTTCCTCTGAAGTTGATAATTGTTCTAGTCAATTAGTATTTTCTAGATTTAATGCCAATATGCTTTATATTATGATTATAACGACTGATACTACTGTCGTTACTTACAGTAAATCTGGCAGTAGGAGAGTTGGGTGATCTTCTTTCATGCTTACATTGGCTATTTACTACTTTAAGTAGCAATATAAAAATATAGAATGATATAATATATTTGGCGAAGTTGGCGTAATAATTCCATTTATTTTATTAGCCCATGGCCCAATATACCGCATGCATAGGTGGGGATTATCTTTATTTAGTCATGTAGATGGTTAGAATACAATTTCCAGACAAATATGTCTACTAATACTAATAGGGAACATTGTCCAGAAATGAAGACGAAGAAAGTACTGAGTAATGGACAAGTATGATAAGTTGGAATTTTATCAACATTGTCAAATACATATACCATTTCAAAAGAGGTGTTCCATCTACATTACATATAACAGCCCTTTTAATAGTTAAACGTTTTCCTTTCTGATTGTGGTACAGAGAAGGCAGTGCTTTATCGGATGTTACCCATGTCCTGAAAATACAAGGTCTCCTTAGAACCACGCAAGTGACATCAATAATAGTCTAACGCGATCAGCGTGTACTTTGTAAGCATTATTATTGCAAAACGAACCACAATAATCCTTTCGCGTCGGCTTCTAGAAATCAGCATCGGCAAAATCACAACAAATTTGTTATTACAATTATTCAAATTTATTAGGTGACCAATTATTTATTAACAAATAATTCTTCAAAATTTTTACAAACTGTTCCTCAATGCCACTGATTTTGCTGCACGCTTATATTGTGAATCCCACCGCCTTTTATTATAACGGACATTGCACTCAGCGCACGCACCACTGTGAAGATAAGAGAAATCGTATGCTGTGCAAATCGCTGCAAATATATTTCCGCCAATCAAAACGCTGCATTTCACTTGTTATTGTATGGCAGATCAGCCGAGTATATATAGGCAGCTACTATATTTCTATTTGCCAAAAACGTAGTTCCGGTTTTGTGTATGGCTGCCTTTATATACTCGGCTGATCTGCCATACAATTACAAGTGAAATGCAGCGTTTTGATTGGCTGAAATATATTGGCACAGCATTTGCACTCTTATCTTCAGAGTGGTGTGCGCGCTGAGTGCAATGTCTAGTATATAATAGAAGTCGGTGGTTAATCCATAACATTAGCTGTGTATATAAAATTTAAAAGTCAATGCACTTTTCTTAAAACCACTACTACTACATAATATGTACTTACTATTCCGTAAATAACACTCACACAGAAAACAAGTAGGGATGACGTAAGCTTCTATAAATACCATGCACTAACAGTCAGACAACATAGACACAGCCATAGAGATATAATTTAGGTAGAGTTTTTAGAACAGTGCGTATGTGATTATGTTGCGCGACGTATGGCGACGCGAAAGGGTTAATACATTAACAAATGAAAGCAATTAACATTTTTCATCAGTGTATTTCAATATTGTGTTTACTTACTTTATCTCACTTGCGTGACTTTACGGATACCTGTATACATACATATATCGACCCTCGGTGTGGTTAAAAAATGCTGACGGTTCATTGAAATATGTATACATAGTTAACTTTATGATTGAATTACTTAACATATAAACAATATTGAGGATTCTCGGTTCATCCAGCTTAGCATGGCGCATTCATTAAAACAGATGGGAGTCAGCCTTGTAAAATGCAAATGTAAAATGTTTTGGGTGTTGTAGTATGAGTGCTCCAATTTGTCAATCTTCACGTTTCACTACTTTGAGCACGAAATGCATATTTATGCTCTGTCATATGAAATAAGATACCTTAATGTTTTATAGTTCCTAGGTTATATAGATTTGTATATGGGAGCGCACCTTAGAATTTATGGAAAGACTTGTTTCAAATGATCTTGGTAGGTAAATTTTTAGTTTGCTAAGCAAAAGTGCGTGGAGAATATAAGAATAATCACTTCAATGTATTCTATGGTTATTGAATAATTAATTCCTGTTATTCAATATTGCTTTTTCATCATATTTTCCATAATAGATTGTAAATATGTATGCTGAATTAGAATGAAAAAACACAACAGTATTTACCTCCAAACAACCCACTCTATAGTAGAGTCTGTCCAGCGTGTGGACAAATATACCTGTGTGTTTTGAAGTCTGACTGTTAAACCAATAGTTAAAATAGTGTTCATATCTATGGCGCTTCGAAAGCAGAGGTTCAACTCCACAACTTACAGTTCTTATACTTAGAGCCACGATACAAATCGATACACAAGTATCGAGTATGTAACTTACTCTATGGTCGCCATGTTGTTTTGGAATATATATCAGTTATATCTATCCTTATAGTATTACTCTATGGTTCACATAGCTTCTTGTGATCAGCCGCCAAATAATCGTGTTAAATAATGATAATACTAAATTATTATGCTTTTAGAATTTATGGAAAAGACTTGTTTCAAATGATTCGCAAATTTAATTCGCTAAGCTAATCTGATTGTTATTACTATTTTAATCTTTTTAAAATTAATAAATAGTACATTCTTTTAAGTTCGGCTTGAATTCGTTTGATAGCATGTGTATTGTATTGTAAAAAAATTCAAGGGAAAGTAAATTTTCTGTAATGGTACAAATATATTTTCTTTAAAAACACAACATTTGGTTCACTGAGTTTATACATGTGACTATATGTGCAATTATTACTTAGTATGATAAGCCATAGTACTAACATCACAGATAGCTATCATATACATGAACCATATAGAAGATTCACCAAATCAAGAATACCACATGCACTTAGAGAAAATCTATAGATAATTTTTTGACCTGGGCGGAGCCGACAGTCAGCCACGGACGTCACAATCTCTGACCCAGTAAATAAATCTTCAATTCACCCTGGACAGACGAGTTAATTGGGTGACGTTTTTCGGAAGGATCCACACATCTAGCATATTTGTGGTTTAGTGAATATTAATTTAGAATATGAATATAATCAGATATTTTTGATTTGAGTCTTAAAATTGCATAGGGGCCCTTTCCAAAAGACTGAAAATTCGAAATACTGCTTACAGCCCTGTTTTTTAGACTCAAATATAATCTAAATAAACGACAAATTTGAATCAAAGTTTTACTGCAAAGAAATTTACATCCCCCAACTATTTGAATAAGCACTTTAAACATCTACAAACGCCAGAAAACATAAGATGGAAGAAGAAACAAAACATATACATATGCGTACTAAATTATACCTTGCATAAATAAGAAGAAAGATGAATATTCTTATCCGTAATCAGTCGGACTGATCTACAAATAAATATTAGACTATAGTACTACTACCCTCATAAAAAATTTCAATCCGCCTAAAGTCCTAATTCTGCAAAAATGATTGTAACACGTAAATCCGACAATACATCTTGTCTAATAACGGAAAGTAAAGAGAAAATAATTTCAGATATGTAGTAGGTAAGTGAATTGTAGCATGCCATAAATCAGGAGCTCTTTATATTAAGGGGAAAGCTATTATCTATGAACGATTACTCTATTTTGAACTGAATCTATCTATCATGTGTTTCATCATTTTACATTTCGAATTCCCTCTTCGTTGTATAACTTTTTATATGTTTTTATTGGTTGAAGACTTTCTTTACATGACCGCTTTGAACTTTAAGAAGCAATGCTGCTTTTGTTGAGGGTTTCATTCTCATGTAAATGTTTCAGTTGATAGTATTTATTTATCAAAATTCAAATAATAACACGGACTCTAAACAGAAGTGGAAGTATATTTAAACTCTGAATAATAATTACAATGTACATATTATACACTACATACACATATATTCATTCACCGGAAGAATAACTCAATGAGCGAAACGTTGTGATTTTTGAGTGATAAATATTTGCGCATGTGAAAATGGAAGTACGTATTTATTGGCAATTTAAATGTTTGTTGAAATATTGTTGATCCACCGTTCCTCTAGAACTCGTAGTTCGTATATTTTGCGTAAACTGCTTATCCGGCATAGACCAAGAGATGTAAAACACAAAGCATTAAACTATTTAGAAGATGAAGGAGATAAAGAATGGATAATAAAAGCGCGATCAACTTTTCCACGCGCTTTTATTATTATTATTCATTTAAAAAATGTTTCTATGTGCACATCCCAAAATTCGGCTAAAAATCAAAAACAATTTTACAGCATTGTAAAACTAACTACATATACTGACGATTACTGAACTATTTGATACTAAATACATGCAATGCTTTATTATGTACATAATATGATATTCATATTTCATTTATTTTTTCAGTTTTTGATAATTCTAGTCAATCGATCGTTCAATGGCTTCGGATACAAATTTTGCAATCATCTGGTGGACAGTCCTTTCATCCTGTTCAAGAGTCAAGCCTGGTTTATTTTTTATGGAGCCTCAGGAATTTTCATTTGTTGACTTGAACATAGATTTTCTGAAATAAGAATAATGTTTGCATACGTCTATATTTTCCTTCACTTTATAAGATTTGCATTTTAGTGATACTACACATGTCTTTCTTTTTGTATGACAGTCCATTTACCTAATGCCGTTATAAAATTTTTGATGGGGATGTTTTTTAATAATCTGATCTGATTCATTAAAATTGAGTTAATAGGCTTTTTCACTCCATTCTTCAACTTTTTGTAGAATAAGTTTTCTTACAATAAAATTCTCTGAATCAGCAGCTCATTCATTTATTTTGGAGTATACAATCATAACAATTTCTTTATATCTGTCGTCCATTCTAATCATATGAGACACGCGGAATAATAGTGGACGAAGTAAAAAATGAACAATATGGCCTTCCATATAAATGAACACAAAATAAGAAAAACATTTTTCATATTAGGATATATGTATTTCTAATAATATTTAACCTGACTACTATGTATTCGATGGATCTGCATATTAGCGCACTATTTAAGGTATTGCGTCTCTGACTACTACTAATTTCAAACCATAAAGAAGTTCGTCCTAAATCCAATTTGTGGGAAATATTTGTATATGCTTATCATTTCAATCTGATATACATAGGTGTTTTCCAATATGTTAATGCGTTCTCGCATCGTATACTTTTCTGAAATACAGTCAATTAATTTTAGGACACTCTTAATAATACATGGTAACGCGGGAAAAATGCTATCAAACATAATTTCATATATTTTTTGTACCTGCTGAAATACGTTAATACACGAGCCTATCAAATACAGAGCAGGAATTGTCTTTTAAATCTTCGATGTTCCTTCACCACATTTAATAGTAATATTGTGTTTTTTGTAAACATGCGATAACGTTTATGATGTGTTCTAAAGAGGGATTGTATTGATTGCTGCAGGAAATTTTAACCATAATGAAAATGACTGCAGAATTGACAGCTTTTTTCCAATAACATCACTATTAGCTAGTACTCATATTCAATATTTTTGATTTGGGATATTTGTTTTTTTATTTGTATGCTACAATTTAAATATTCCATTTACTTTTATGTATTTCTGCATATTCAGTATATAAAAAATTGATTCCTCACCTTGCTTCAATAATTGTCTAAAAAGAAATTCAATATTAATAAATCAGATATTTATACTATTTATTATATGAAAGTTATACATACATATACATAGATACCAGCTGTTAAAACCGTTTAATCAGCAGGTCTCTGCACCCGAGCCCATACATAGTATTGTTCAGCAGAGGCGAATATTCTTGTCGGTGAAAAGACGAGTAGAGATTTCGGGATATTCCGGGAGACAAGATCTTGTTTGTTCAAATGTAACTGTTTTTATTTAAATTGCCATAACGTAGGGATCAAAATCCTAACGAGCTTCGGATGATTCTTTTCTGTATTTCATGTCAGCTTATCAATTTTTGTTGGTACTATTTAAACGTTATTATATTGTTTGCTTATTATAATTAAAATGTAATGAATCTTATTACGATGCTATAGATTTTTAAAAGAAATATGCTTATTGGAAATCCTACATAAATTTAACGAAATCGTTTTTAGTTTAGGATTCCCTCTATCGGTATATCAGCTGCATTGAACATACACTACGTCTAATGACTAATTGGCTTTATAATTTTAGGGTTTAGGATAAAATTAGTTTCGCCTTCATATGCCTAAAACTTTAACATTTTACTAGTACTATTAACAAAACTGATATTTTAAATGCGCTTAGTGGTCCGGATGATAAATACATATAACATTTTGCAATCAACGAATACATATCCAGCCGAATTGTATTGACCTCATGTAAAACATAACAGTTTTACCGAAATATTTAACATTTAAATAAAAAGAATTTGCGAAAGTTGACTTTTGATTTCTTTTTTTAATACATAGTAGTAATATTGGAGCATTTATTGGAAGCGCGTTTCGGACGTGATTCATTATTTCCAATTTGTGCTTTAACGATATAAAATCCTTTATTTTTATTTTACTACTTACTTATACTTAGTAGTACAACTATTTACTTGCTAATTATCTGAGCGCAGTTTTAAAGAATAATTAATGTATTAACTGTTCTACTTTTGGAATCTGCCTTACTATATTAACTTATCTTTTATGTTATTTCAGTAAATGTGAATAGGATTTCTGTCGAAGAAATGGCCAAAAAAGAGCATTTGGCAGAAAGTCAGCTATTTACTAACGGCAAGCGAATGTCCGATGAATTGCCCGCTGATTCAAATGGCCTTCTGAAGGTAATTGAGGTTTTGTGAAATTCTTTATCATTTTTTGCTGTCATTTTCCCTAAACTTTTTAATTATAAATGAAATTATTTTATTCTTTAAATTTCTTTTTTGGGTTGATAATTACAGCAAGTTTTAGAATAATAAATTATAGTTTATTCGTTCGCATTGTTTCTTTCATTTAAGATTGCTCTTTTTATCTCATTTATAATTAATAAAATGTCTAGTCATATTTTTTATGGAAGTCATTTTATATTTTCAGTGGAAAACACCTCAAGCCTTAGAAGGTGTTCCTGCATTAGAACATTGCGGAATGAATTCAAAAGAAAGAAAAATTCAAAATGAACGCGAAAGCCGGGTTCTCCAAGCCATATATTTCTCTAAAGAGAGCATTCCACCTTCTCCTTGTGAACCGGATACAGAAAGTTATGAACACTTGGAACCCAAAGTTATTCCTCTCGAAGATGTAAGACAACGAAATAATAAATTATAATAATTCTCTGCCATATTCCATATATTCAAATATTTCTTACTTCAAGTGTTATACATAGTAACTAGAAATGAAAATATGTCTGTTGATCTACATATAACGAATTGTGAAAATATTCCTTATAGTATTGCCAAAATAATTAAAATTCTGAAATTTTATGCAGGTTACGACTCCTCTTCCTGAAACACCAGTTGAAACCAATCCAGAAGCTGCTAAAAATAGCAAATCTTTACACGAAGAACTATTGATTTTCCAGCAAGAAGGAGATGCAAAGGTATTGAAGCATTATAACTGTACTGTATTCATTTAAACTTGAATAATAACAAGCATAATACAATAGAATAGTTCATTATTGAAAACAATAGCTTTTCGGTCACTTCGGTTCTATATCTTATTGGTAATTCTTCAAATGGTAGTTCAAAGTTACGTTCACTTGCCCTCACTAATATGATCATGCTAAATCAATCAATAACATGTTTAATTCCATCAGGGGCGGATCCAGGATTTTTGTCAGGGGGGACCACTTCAAATAGGCGCCAAATAAACAAAATTGATGATTAGAACTAGAAATTTTATTTAGTTATTAAACCATAATAATTATAAATAATTAATAAAAATAATAGGCGCCAATTTCTCCAGGGGGGGGGGCGGTCCACCAACCCCCCCCTGTCCCTGGATGACGAACTGTTAGGATGCCCCTGTCCATATATTCTTTATTTAGGTCTCATTTTAGTAGATTTGTACGAATAGAAAAATCAAAAACGTTCACGATGTTTTAATTATATTAAGTGTAATAGAGTCTGAGCTAACTCAATGCCGCCACAACACCAGCTGAATCCCCAATAAACGTTTTAAATTGTAGTTACTGTATGCTATCTAGATAAATATCTACATATATATTGTATATATTACTATGTATATAAATCATGTATAGTACATACTACGATTTCATTTCAATTTTAGATGTCACTGAATCCTCAAATAGCTGATCTGGTTAAATCACTGGCTGAAAATTATTCCTCGACTGATAATTCCAAACCTGATGTATCTAATAATGGCTTTCATTCGACAGTCCCAACCACCCTAACTGGTACTAATGAGCGTTCACTTGCATCAGTTATCAACAGCAGCTCTTCTAAAAATCCTAAAAATCATTTCTTTTCTACAGAAGGGCAAAATGGTTCCCTATCAGGTGACGACAAAATGCGTGCTGAACTTATGCAGCTTATTCAATTAAATTATCCCGAAATTAACATTTCTGAACTTACTGTTGAGCGTGTCAGAGAGCTTTTGGAACCATTGAAAGAACAATTAATTAGCCGGAACATCTTCCCACTCCCACCTCATAATTATTCTTCGCTTCCACCTCCGCCGTTTCAATCTTTTGGTGTTCCCTACAAGTCTGGACTTCCGAATGGTAATGTGTGGGGAGGACCTCATGGTCCTATTAGAGGACCTGTTCGTGGCCAGATGCCTGCATTAGGTCCTCGTGGACTACCAAGACAGCCAATATGCCAATATTTTATGCAAGGGTCCTGTAATAAAGGCGCTGCTTGCGCTTTTATGCACCCAGCCGTACCTCCTCAAAATCATGGACATAGACCACCTCGACAAATGATGCATCGTCCACCATTCGCTCCAGGAAATTCAGGGAGGGGTAGAATGCCGAGACCACCCTCTCAAGGCTTTAGACAGCATCATAATTACACTTAAATTTAATAATCTTTACCTACTGTTCAATATGATTAATTATATTTTGTGATATTTTGTAAATATAGATTGTATAGGTTATGTTTATGATATTCTGAGCAGTCGTCCTATCTAGAAGTACTATTTTAAATCATTCACTATTGTGTTTTCTGGACTGGTAATCAGTCTACCTTGTAATTATAGCAATGTACATGTTCTTAAATATAATTCTTGAATTATAGTACAAAATTCCGTCATAATCACTTGTATATAACTGTATTTAAAAAAGACTGAAACGTGAATTTGTTTTGGGGCATTGAGTATCAAATTTTGAAATGCCGAAATTGTTTTTTGTTGATATGTTCAACTTTATAATCTCATTGATAACTAATAGACAGATTTAGTATCACACCATTAAGGGTTACTGGTGTAGTCTACTGTATATAAGCCTGTCAAAATGACTGCTTAAAAAACCTTCGAACATCAAGAACCATGAAGTTAATTTACTATGGAATAATGATATTGAGAAAAATTAAATGAATTCAAACTGCTTAGAATTACCAAAAGTATTATAAAAGCGCTTTACAATAGAATATGTAGGTATACATAGAATGACAGAGTGTTATTAGTTCAGTTATTAATCGATATACGAAGATAAAATAGATTCAAGAATGTTCACTGATATAGGTACATGCAAGTCAAGAATAAGAAAACATACATGGAATAACATTAGATAAGATGGGCGAAAAGGAAGAATGGTATAGTTATACATATAATTGAATCCAGTCTTAAGAAGTAAAAAAAACAGCATATATTCCAATAAAAAACAATTAGAAACATAATTATGTTCACATCATATCGGATTCAGTTAATCAACAGTACCTACCCCGTGTTAAAAGATCTGGTGGCACAATATAAAAATTTTATTAGTCCATTAGGGGGAAATTACCATTTTTTTATTTGCTATATATTTTCGGTTGAATTACGTCATATAATCTAAAAAATCAAAGTGGATATCAGCGTTTCTGCGGAACTTCCGCTAGTGGCCCACTATAGTGAACCATAGCATTTTTACGCTGGGTAATATTAACTGTTTGCAAAAAAGGATTTCATATTTCAAACTATGATACTCTAATCAAAATAACTGCGACTACCTAATTGTATTGTTTTTTAAAGCTAATTATGGATATAGTACTTTATTTTGTTTCCACAATTGCGGTCGAGCTAAAAAGACAGAGTTTTATACACTAATCTATTTAAATTGTATAACGTTGTGGTTCAAATGTATATTTTATTTTGAAAATTACGAATAATTTTTTTGTTTTGCAATATTTCTCATTATTTATGGGTCGGGTATGAAGTAAAAAATTTACTTCAAAATTTAAATGTTGTTCTGAATTGATTTATGACTTTAAATCACACAGCGATCATGGCTGGTAAAGTAAGCGATAAAAGTTTCTTTGTTCTCGCATGTATTCTAGATTTCAGGTAGATATATCGTTAAGTTTTATAGCAGTTAAATAATAAAATTAAGGTTAAACTTGTTCAATAAAAATAAAATGAAATACCAGACTACCTGAATATTGATATTAGAGAGTAGTCCCTGTGAAATACTTTAGAACTATTTGCGAAATTTGAAATTTTAGACCTTTTGTCATGCATCAGCTTATCTATATGGTAACGTTAAAAAAGAATGAATTATAATTAATCTACAATAGATTTGAAAGCTTTAATTTTTAAGTAAGATCTTTTACTAATTTTTACTATACCTTTTCTTACTGTTATTCGTCAAAAATGCAGCGAATTTCTCTCGCGTAGAGCATTCTCGATCATAATGAATTTCGTCCGTATTAATAAAAAATTCATTCGATTTCGTCAACCTAATTCACAACTTCAATGAATTTCGTCATTATTCCAATCGATTTAGAAAACATATTTCTGTATAATGACAGTCATTATACAGCCATTTCTGTGCCGTTCAAAAAAGGCAAATACCGTGGTAAAATGTTTAATTTCATGATTGTATGTCAACATTAGTGGATTCACTGTGTGCTCTCACATTATCACAAAGAATGACTAAATTCATTGTAGTTTTGTATACCAGGTAAGAAAATTCCAATAAACGGACGAATATCAATGAAATAATGTTTACAGAGGACGAAATTCGCTGCATTTTAGACGAATAACGGTGAGAAAAGGTATATTGTATACAACGAAAATATTTTTAAAATTAATAACTACAGTAAATAAAATCTAAGGTTTATTAAGCGCACACTTTAAATATTTTCTTTTAATTCTTTTACGGTAATCACAAAGTATTTTTTTCTTTTATTTGAGCTGATTGGAATATTTATTTACATTTAATGTATGAAGTTAATAACCATTCATTAATTAAATATATATATATATATGAAGACATTAACTATGATATAACAGATCATAGTTACAGTTTTTAAATTGTTAAATACAATTTAATTGTAACTATTTGTTTAGTAACAAAAATTATAATTTTGTCTACTTAAATATTCTAGAATTATATTATTGAAATCAACAAAATATGTATCTGTCTTTTATTTATATTTTGGATTTATGGATAGTGAACTGAACCAATAAAAAAATATCTGGGAACAGATCAAGTCGTACCTAAGTCACCACCTCACACATAGGTGAACTTATACATTTAAAACTAAAATAAAATTACTCACCAGGTAAACTTGAATAAAAATAAAATTGTAACAGAGTGTTTAAAAACAGCGTTTTAAATGGGAATACTATTAGAAGCAACAAACAAAATAATTATTTTCTTTTTTAATATATTGTTCCTAAATTAATTAATTGAATAGGTAAGCTTACCTATCCCTCCCTCAGATGGTAGGAATAGAAAGTGGTTTTCAAAGAGTCTATACTATTAATAAATAATATATATACTGTATATATATTATATTGAATTATAGTGCATATTCACTTAAAATATTGATTTAAAATGACAGTTCTAATAGAAATAGAAGAAAATATAGAGGGAATTCACTATATAGGTGCTTGAACCATCACAAGGCAACCTTATTCCTCAGGATCCCCCCTATACCACCAGTGAAGTGCAGACATATTAGATGCAATGTTGACTTAGGTACGAGTTAAACTTAAGTAGGTACAAGTTGACCTGAATTCAAATATCATTTATTACATTGTCATTATTTTTCCGGCAACATGATCATATAGTGCTGGAAAGAAATTTTTAATTATAATGTTAGAATTATCCTTGCTGAAAAAATACTCCAACAAAAATTATTTTTCCAGTACAGGACAAATAGTGGCTTCCATCCTATTATTATATTTTAATAAATTCATAATTTTTTGTTTTAACATGGCCTATCATATTATGTTTGAATCCATAATAGATATCCAATATTCCTTCCACATTTTTCTGTGATCAATTTTAATAATGTTCTCCATAATCTATTTACATTCCTACTTTTCAGGAGCCTGAAATATATAAATTACTTTTCAGTTTATGGAAAACAATTTAAAATCAATAATGCACATATTTATCTAAAATCAAACAATTTCTGTCATTTTTTTATACCATCCATTTTTGTTGATATTTTCAATATTTTCATTATTAAATTTAGATGTGTCGCTGTTCTTATATTTTAAGATAGAAATAATTATAATCTCTATACAGCGCTATTCAACATTTCATTCAATAGAGAGCACTGGCCGAATGGTTAGAATGCTTGGCCACCAATTCAGGGGTCGAGAGTTCGAATCCCGGTTAAGTACTCTCAGGAATGAAATGTTGAATAGCGCTGTATAGAGATTATAGATATTTCTATCTTATTTTCAATATTGTTTATTCAATATCAATAATGTTCATTACTTTACAAATAATACCATTATTCTGTGGAAAACAGTCATAGTTAATAGTTATAATATTGAATGAAAAGACACCTCCAACTTACAACAATAACCTTTGTATTTATAATAAAAATATAAATTCCACCAGACCGGTTTCGAAAGAAAATCTTCTTCAGTGGTGAAGATAATTGATAATTGATATAATATAGTTACAAATAGATACTGATATGATGCTGCTGGCTAGTATCCAAGGGTCTATATATTTCCATAATGTACAAAGTAATTGCTAAATAAAATTATCTTCTTTATTAAATTGTTAATTCTTTTTGAAATTAATTCTTTCATTGTTTTCATATAGACATATCAAATTGTTGTGACTGATATATGACTACACTATCCTATGTTTTGTATATAAATTATATCTAAATTAATCAAAACATATTTATTGTGTATTTTAGTTCATTTCAAAATCAAATTAATTTGTCAGCTATAAGTCAGCTACTCTTTAAAAAAATTGGGGAAAAACTATAAAATGAAGAAACAAGAAAATTCATTTCTCATTACTAAAAATGTTTCTTCAAATGTAGTTGAAAACAATTTTCCTAATGACAGCAGTTTTTCAAATTTGATTGCAAGTGTTGAACTAGCAATTGCTGATGGAATTTATCCTAAAATGATCAGTCAAGGATCTAGTGGCTCATATTTAGCTACTAATTTAGAAAATGTAAGTTGCATAAGATATTTTCCTCTATAATTTTCATATGGACACCAATGAATAAAAGCATATAGTAATAATACATAGAATAACCACTCTCTGAAATACAGAAATGCATATCGATGGATTTATGCCAACAGCGAGAACAATTTCCTATCTCTGCCAAAATAAATTACAAAGTGACATCACTCATAAACATCTCCTAATTTTAATAATTCTTTCACTGAGGCAAAATACAGAATGAGAATTTTCTAAATATTTAAAAATGTTTAGGGTTAGAGCATTGATTGAACAAAATTTAGGGCTATTTTATTATGCAAGAAACGATTTTTTAGCCACAATTTATCTGTAATATCTTATATCATTAAGAAGTACTTTTTTTATATTTGAATTTGAATTATTGAGAGAATATATAAAAAAGAAATATTGAAATCGACCATTGTGTATTGTTGCTATGATAATTTGAACTTTGTCAATTTATAATGGTGGAGATAGAATTTTCAATCTCTTGGTATCTACAGATCGATATACAAATATAGAATTTTAGTATAAAGACTCAGAACCAATAGAGTAAAAATACAGAGTATTCACTCTTTAAAATACAGAAACGCATATCGATGGAATTGTTCCAACAGCGTGCACAATTTCCTATCTCCGCCATTATACAAATTGACGTCACTCCTGAAAACCTTTTTTGATTTTAACAATTCTTAAATATTTAGAAAATCCTCTTTCTGTATTTTTCTTCAATGAAAGAATTATTAAAATCAGAGG
>JAYJLU010165528.1:0-15020 GCA_036873645.1 Minona dolichovesicula | reverse complement strand
ATGAAATTAATATACAATACATAGCAAATGATTTGGTAAATGATAAAATTGGTCATTTAAGCGATTGTTCAATTAAGTGGCGTGCACTGTATAAGGATATATTATTGACACATTTGCTAAAATGAGTGTAATAAATATCAACCAATATATTAATATATAAAATATAAATATCAATACCCGTAAAACTTCAAATATAATGCACACTTTTTTACTCCAAAAATTTATTGAAAATTACGGGGTGCGCATTATACATAGGAACAAATTTTTGAGAAAAAGTTGATGTGAAAATATTAACAAAATTTAATTAGTGAAAAACGAAATTTGGTATATAAAATGCATTTTCATAAGGTACTATAAGGTAGGTACTAAACAACAATTTCATAATCACTGTCCAAATCATTCATAATATTGTCAGGTAAGGGATCGGCTTCTTCTTCTGCATCGAAAATGGCATCATCTTGTGTTCCATTGAGGGCATTTGAGAAATCCTTGCTTGATAATATCAGGGTCGAGGTCTTTCCAAACTTTAAGGATCCACTCTGAAACATCTTTGAGACGTTACAACTGGTTCTAAGCTAAACTTATATGAAGAATTGGGGGTGCGCATTATACATAGGTCTACAAATTTATGCATTACACAACAACTTAAAAGTTAGGGTGCGCATTATATTCGAAGTTTTACAGTATATTAATATATAAAATATAAATATCAAACAATATTTTAACATTTACTCATAGCTGTCCTGTATGTAAGTCTGGTGTAAAAAGAATATTGTTATTGAAATGGAATTGTGGCACTCCTATAGTTTAGTGGCGTAAAAAACAACAACTTTTAAATCCATCACAAATTTTTATTTACACAAACTAAAAAAGTATTGCACGTACATATTGTGACTGAATAGTAATAATAAAATAACAAATAACCCTAACCCTAATCGCTATCTTTCATTCTATATGGCCTGTTGATTTATAATTTTAACCTGTGGGACGACATTTTCAGATGCATGTGGTCTTCCTCGTGGCATTTTAATTAATTTTGTGTTAAAAATAACATTGGTAAAAATGTGTGATGGATTTAAACATATTTTATTTTTACGCCGCTAAACTATAGGAGTGCCGGAATTGTATATGGAATAAATATCTAAGTGTTTAGTAGACAAAATTAGAATTGAACATCTATTCACTGAAACCAATTAATATCAAGAAAATTTAAAGAAATGTGATTACAGTGAGTACAGTGATATAAACAATTATAGGTATATATGGTACAGGACTATGGTACATGTCTAGGTACATAGATCTTATGGACAACCAATAACATAAAACATAGATTGCAATTTTAACTATGCTACCAATTATTGTCAGTCAAATAGTGGGAAAGCTATTCAACCGATAATCAGTCAAATAACAACTGGGTAAATATACCTTGTTAATTTACATTATTCATACTGATTTTAACCTAAAATTATTATAATTAGCCATGTCATAATCATAATCATGGAAAAAGCTAATATTAAAATTTTCACATATAAGTAGAAAATTCTGGGAAAATCAGTCACAGGTATATTAGTAAAAAGCTGAAAATAAATATTATATATTTAAATCATGCCAAACTTTCATATTTAAAATACAGTCAAATATATACTATAATGTAATTTTGAAGCAAAATTGACAAATGATATAACAAAGAGTAGAAATTTTGTTGCACATAGGATTTTTTATAGGTAATTTACATTATTTATTTAGGAGATAAGCGTTCAATGAATTTATTTTATTTCGACTTACGTTTAAAATAATCGATCAAGCATGAAAATCATAATTTGCGGCATTAAAAAAATAGTTTGCACAAACGTTTTCAGCAAATGTTCCAATGCATAACATAATACATATTAAACAATGATAAAATACAAAGTCAAGCTTTATTAAGATATGTTTCTACATGCCAGCTATAAACTGCTGTAAAATCTGGCATTTATCATTACGCTTTAAAATTCTCTAAAAGTAGTCAAAGAAATCTATATGTTTTTTGTAATTTTAGATTTTAAATTTATTTTTATTTTTATGGCGGCAATATAAAATATCTTAAAGCGTCAAAACTTTGATTTTGTTTACAGTATATTCGAAGTGCTCATACTCCTAAAGATGGAGAATGAAAAGTATATTTTTTACATATATTTTGAAAATATATTATTCAATAATGGTTTTTATGGCGATGTATCAATCTTGCCCGCACAGCTATCAGTCTCAGATAAAGGGGGAGTATGGAAATCAATTGAATACAAATTAGTGGTAAGATCTTTCTCTTTATTTTGGTAGCGTAAAATGTTATCATTATTAAAATCAATATTTATTTTAAATGTATATTGTAAAAATGTAATGATTATGTAGGACTACAACTAAATAGCTACACTCAATTTGATCATTTTGTCAGTTGCTAAGCTGAGAAAAAGAAATATTTAAGATCACTTTAGTTTTTGAGGTATCAAAAAGAGAAATTAATCTATTATTTACACAAATATTTATCTGCATTTTTATACAACAAACAAAATATGAGTTTCTATTAAAAATAGACAAGTTACATTTAAATAAATTAAAGACCAGTTTGTCAAACATGTTTTCATAATTAAAGTTTAGAACAGTTTGAATTGACAACCTAGAAATATAATACATAGCATATCCAGTTTCAGTTTTTGATGTTCTTAATAAAAGGTCAAAGGTAAATGTACAATGCAAATCATAAATTATCACTCCAAGAAAGAACATATAATTTAGAGCTTTCAACTTAACATCATTTTCAATATATTACTAGATAAAAAAATTTGGACAAGAAATAAATAAAAAATTCATTAGTAGATATATAACTAATTTGTAATGTGTCTGTGTCCCATATTGTTCCATCAAATCTATGGAATTTCCCAGTTATTTATAATATACAATCATATGTCAGCAATATAGAAAAAAATTATGAATGATCCCTCTAATTCTATTCTTAGGAATTTCCATAGATTTTATAGAACTCCCATAGGCAGTTTTATCCATAGGTCACATTTATATATAGACTAATGACTCTCTATTTATTTCTTATCCAAAATTTTATTATCTTGTTAAAGATGATATATTGAAAATGCTGTTAATATGAAAGCTCTAAACTAAATTTGTAATTTCTTTGAGTGATAATCCTAAAATGATTTTATTATAATGAAAACATCAAAATATTTTAGTATAATTAGTTACTGTAAACCATTAATATCTAGGATTTATTTTTGCTTAACACTTAACTTATCACAATGTTTAACTTGGTCATTTTAGTAGATCCATGTTCCACTGAATTAGTATATGCTTTTTAATGAGGCCATCTTGACAAAAATAGTTCAGAGTGGCAATGTAGTCAGTGTGATAATAATAAGGACTAAGTAACATTTTTAAAATTAGCCATGATTTTTACTAGATTGCTGACTAAACAAAAGTTGTCAAAATAACTAAGCAGCAATATAGAACATCAATATTAAAACTTTTGATATTTTCAATAAAACTTCAGTTGATATTTTACAGCTATTCACTTAAAATGGTACTTATTTAGTCAGCACTCTAACCATTGCCTTTTAATAACTGGATGATTTTTTAAAAATAAAATAATTACATATCCAGTCAAATCAATGACTGAGCTTGCCTCTTTGATGCCACTATAAATAATCATTGTTATTTACAGTATAGACTTTAAAAATATGCTTAAACATAAATAATATTCTTTTGGCACAGGCTAATTACAAATAAGAAAAAGCAGAAACACTTTTATATAATTTGTGGAATCATGTTTAATAGTGATCTTCTTTTTATTTTTTTAAAATAAAATAATTACTTAATATTCTTAATAAAAACAAAATAATGAATTGTTAGAGTGTTGACTAAAAATAAGGAATATTTATCACTGACTTTTGATATTTCACTGATGTCGCATTAATTAATATCGCTAAATGATGTTGAATATAAACCTTCACTTATTATATATTTCAAGTTTGATATTAACAGAATATTTTGCCCGATGTCTACAAATTTAATTATGTATTTTAGTGTGTTCTCAATAGTGATCATCAGAAGAAATCTAAAAATCTTCCTTTTGGAATTGTATCAAATGACTATATAGAGTCTTCCTTTAAAATGTGGGTGAGTAGAAGAAAACTTATTAAAACAACTTTTTTCAATTTCGATCAATTATGTATACTCATATATGTAAAAGATTGAAAAACTAATGATTTTATACGAGCTTCATTTTGATAATGTTGTTAAATTCCAATTTATTTTGAATAGCATATTTAAGTATCAAAACACGATACATCTTAGTTATTTACTGAGTTACATCTAGAAGCAGACCAAAGAAATCCACAGTTAACTGTCATATTGCAATAAGAATACACATCTGCCATCATCCAATCAAATCGAAGCATTTTCATGCTGTAACCCTCTATGTACTTATAGTTTTATGCCAACCAATAAATGAAAATTTACTTGGAAAATTATAAGATTATGTATTCTTTGATTGAAAGTTATCCTTTTTGTGGGGCACATAGAGTCAAGATTTATGTATATGTGCATTTACATATTTCATATGTATGTGAATTTGTTTGGATTAATATTAAATAATATATATAGTAATAATTAATTAATTTCAGAATAACAACTTTAATTTTAGAAATTAGATTGTAGTATTAAATGTAGTCAGCAAACACTGACCCTACCGTCTATAATGTTCTCCATTGATCGTGAAAATGATGAATTCAGAGGCTCTATAGATATCCATTCCTCATCTCAACTATTTGGTCAGCTTAAGTGTGAGTAACTTCAAATTGTTTCTAAATTGATTTGTGAATTGTATTTTTTTTATTTAAACATTGGAATTACCATAGTCTGTTCCTCCTACTAACTAATGTGTATTTTTGAAATTTACGTCCTTCAAGAAATTTTATTTTCAGGAATCGTCCAAAATCCCCAGTAGGTATTTTGGATAGAAATAAAAACACGAATTTCATCAAGATTACAAGTTTATTCTTGACACTAAATAAAATCAGAAATAGATGATCAGAATATTTTCGCTTGGATAGTTGGTATAGAAAGGTAGAATCCAAATTAGTAACAAACTGGAAATGACTGGGCACATCAATAACATTCTAGAATAACAAAGCTAGTAGAGATATCTATGCACTGAAAATCCTTAGAAGAAACGGGTTTAGTGGCGAAAACATAAATCATCTTTACCGAACGCCAACTATCCCAAAATTACTATATGCTTCTCAAAGTTGGTGTGGTCTCGCAACAGAAGAAAGTAAAAAGCGAATAAAACATTCTATAAAAAGATCTCAAAAGTTTGGACACTGCAAAAAAGAATTCCATCTGAAAAGAAATGACTGGGTTATAATTAGATTCAATTGGCTCCAAGAAATAGGTCAATTACCATTATGTATGTCACTGTTACTGAATATAAGTTCATAAATCTATTAAATCTAATGAAGATGTAATTGTTAATGTCACAAAAATTAAGTAATCATGAAAATAAAACGATTTAGTCAGATTGATTATCTTTCTATAGTAATCTTTGTAAGAATTTGAGGGAAATTTATTAATTACAAGGTGCAAAGTTCAAACCCTACTCGATTAAGCAAATGTACCTATTCTGCCCCGCCCTATTTAATTCGAGTATGTCAAGTCTATAGTCTTTATATCTGTCTATCACTCCTGGTCTATCACTCCTGATTGAAAAAACAATTCGGAAAATTACGCCGCTGATACAAACACACCCAGTTTAAAACTAGGTGAATGCACTTGTTGTTGACCTCTCGGGTTCAAGTTCGATTGCTTAATGTAATCACCACTGAACAGCACTTAATATCTCCACTTAAAACTGTCTGGTAGGTATTTGAATAAGATAAAACCCTTAATAGACAGGATAGCAGCTGTATTCACTCAGACATTCACTCACACGTATGAAGATTAGAAAGATGGCCAGTTCCTCAATCTTTCCTCAATAAAATTGGTTTTACTACGTAATTAAATAAATGGATTCAATTTGGCGGAAAAAAAGAGTTTTAAAACAATTACACGAGAGAAGCAATTACATGCAAAAGATTATTAAAAGGGCATACAAATGAAATATCATCTGCAAAGAAAGAACCATGGAAACTGTTGCTAACAAGAGAATTGTAAAACTGTTCAATCACATCACAATGCGATCACATGCCTCCAACTAACGAAAATGATAGGAGAGCTGGCCTGAGAGGTTGTATTTGTGCTGTTTGACTTCTGGGCGGAGAGGATATAGTTTGTGATTTGGATTTCCTTGGATGGCCTCGAAAAGCTTAGCGTCTTGCTTGGCTACCATAGATGAGATGGACAGCGAATCGCTACTGCAGTATCACCATTTCTTAGTTCTTGTGATAAAATTGTCCAGTCTATCCTTGTCAGCTCTGGATGTATAATACCACCAAGTCGGAGATGCGTAGAGGATTCTTGTGATGATGATGATGGTTAGTGTCACTGTCTAGAAGTCCGAAACTATTTATCTTACTTATCTCACCTTTCTGCAAACTCTATGAAATTGATTTAGTTAGCAAATTGAAATCCCACCGTAAAATCTGTCCTACTATGTAAGATGTAATTAATTAAATGGATTCAATTTGGCGAAAAAAAGAGTTTTAAAAAAATTTGTTAATACTACTTACTTATTTACAAGTAGAATAAATATTTTCTTAAAAATAAACATTTTCTTTTTTCAATTTATGAAAAACAGTTCAACAAAACTATCAAAATTAAACAGTTTATCTTACCTTGTAGATCAAGTGATTTGTATATCCCCATACGTGAGCTCACACGAGCGCGTCATTGAGCCCAAATTGGATAAGTCTCGTGAATTCTATTTGATTGGTCATCGTGGATTTGGTGTTACTCCGGAAGTGTTCGATGAATCCCGCAGTAAAGATGTTCCCTATCCGGAGAATACTGTCATCAGTTTCAAGCACGCGCTTCGCCGTGGCATCAAAATGGTGGAAACTGACGCTCACTACACGTCAGACAATCACATTATTCTCCATCATGATTTCAACTTGCCCAATGGAGGACCTGCATTCCTAGATCTCACACTCGATCAGGTATACATGATATATTAGCTGCTAATTATCCATAAAATGAACTGGCACTTTCCTTTATCCAACTGAAATTCAACTGAAGGGAATTATAACTAATCATAACTCTCACAATCATTTTGTATATGCAGTATTGAAACACGGAAACAGACATTCAACTTTGTAACTTTTGGTCGATCTAAAAACAATGGCCAATTTCCTTCTAAACACCTCGTTTATTTAAAGATATTGACCCGCTATTAACAATAGACTAAATTCCCACACACGTAAAGTTAGAAATCATCCAAAGTAGAAGGTAAATACTACAACATATGGAAAGAGAAATCCGAGGAGGAGAAGGTTGGGTTTAGAAAGAAGAGAGTGGGCGAGATTAATTTCAATAGGCAAGATGGTTGATGGAGAGACCCAGAGAGTATCAGCAGGAAGTCCACCTTTGTTTTATTGACTATAGCAGTGAAAGCCTTTTGATTTGTCGATCATCCATTGCCATGGAATTGCCTGATCACCTGACTGAATAAAAGCTTTGTACGACAACCAAAAGACGACAGTTCGAACTGATCATGGAGAAACAGAAGGTGTTAATATAGGCTAAAGGGATACGACAAGGATGTATCCTCGCGCCATAAAAGCAGGAGTCAAGATAAGTGGAAAAGATGATCTTCTATCTCAGATATGCAGATGACACAAAAAGGTCTAAACGATTTGCTGAAGAAAAACACCAATCAAACAAACAAAGGATGACTACAGAACGAAAGACTACCACTGCCTTTTATAGACATAATAATAATAGATTTATAATCTGCTACTTGTTAAGTTAAGTAGTGTATAACTAAAGCTGCCGAAATATTTAATTTTTGCACTAAAATGAATATTTTGCTTTAGTCAAATAAATTTATAATCTATTATGAGCTCAATACCGTAATTTAATTACGTGTCTGTAGCAATTATTTGACAAAAGCTCATTCATTGAAGCTTTTATACAAATTTTGGTTCATGCATGAATTTTTGGGCAGTTAGTGTACACATTTGACTTTTCATTTGGTTTGCAGAGAGGGGGATTTCTCTATATCCGACTGATGATACCTAACAAGGTTGAAACAGTCTGTATCGGGTTGAGATCCTTTTCTGTATACTACTTGTTGAGTTAAGTAGTGTATAACGAAAGCTGCCGAAATATTCATTATTGCACTAAAATGACGAAAACAACAGAACCTTCCCTCACACAGCTAAAAGAATACCTTTATTTAAAAAGCATTTATACACAATATTATGTTTACAAATTTGACATCTTTGTGACGACGTTTTTTTTTAGGTGAATGCATGTGCTGTTGGTTCGGGTAGTCGTAAAGAGAACTCTCTCTATCCTACTTTACAAGAGGTCTTTAATGCGGTCGATGAAAATCTTGGTTTTAACATTGAACTGAAGTATCCAGTAGCCAGTGAAAATGATGTCCATGAGGTCCAATACAATCTGTCAAAGAACTTCTTCATCGATCGACTTCTACAAGTATGAAACACTCTTTGATTTATTGTACAATATAGAAAATTGAGAAAAGTCAATTACTACTTCGTAAGTAGTATTTTGGGAGAATTTTTTTTTCTTTCTTTTTAAATTCTTTCCATTCTTTTTAAATAATTGAATGAACGATCTTTTTCCTTCATTTTCATGAAATATGGTAAATTGGTAAATTTCATAATGGTAGAAATTTGGAATTTAAAAATGATGTAGCTTTTAACATTAATAAATGCTTTAATATTTAGACTATTGACCGACTAGGAGGTAAGCGAGTGGTTTTCCTCTCCTCCTTCAATCCTGACATCTGCCTCATGCTAAAGCTAAAACAAAAACGCTATCCCGTCTGCCAAATCACCAGAGGTGGCCTCGTCGAGTCGAACAATCATATCGACGAGAGAATCACTCATTTACCGAACACTTTCAATTGGACGAAGAATGCCGGGTTGGATGGAATTGTTAGCAAATCTGCATGCTGGATGCAACACCCAAATATCGCTGATGACTGCAGAGAGCTTGGAATATTGACTTTCGCTTACGACAGTACCACACACACGGCGCAATTCCAACAATTCGCTCGTAAGCACGAAATTCGCGGTCTCATTGTGGACTCGATAGATGCGTTCAATCTGTGATTCCCTGACCTCATATGACATAAATCACCTTGGTGATTATCTTGAAATCTTATGCTTTAAAATTTACTTGTTTAAATTTTCTCATTTTCGTAATTTATTTGGCGCTTATTTTAAACCTAAATTTGATTATTGGATTTGGGTATTTATTTTTTAACATTTTATGATAGTTCTGAACAAGCACGCCTTTTTTGTTATGAATAAATTATCATAATTTAATTTAATAACATCTTTTAGATACCCTTTAGGTACAGTTATTTTGAATATCCCCAATAATATCATGCATGTAAATTAAGTTGCTTTATTTTATGAAGATATCTTACAATTATTTATTTTATCATTCATTCTCATTCTACCTATTTATTATGTAAAGGTATGCCTACAATAATACAATAATATGGTGCATTCATTTTTTTATGAAAGAATAAAAATATTCAAGAATTTTCTCCTTATTCTTTGTATAAAATGAAGAATTTCTTGATTCATTAATGGAAATAAGGATTAATGTAGGTTTTTCACATCAAGATGAGACACAAGTGAAGTTCAAGATGAAAAAAATCACACATCAAGATGGGACACAATTGAAGTTCAAGATGAAAAAAATCACACATCAAGATAAGACACAATTGAAGTTCAAGATGAAAAAATCACACATCAAGATGAGACACAATTGAAGTTCAAGATGAAAAAATCACACATCAAGATGAGACACAATTGAAGTTCAAGATGAAAAAATCACACATCAAGATGAGACACAATTGATGTTCAAGATGAAAATAATCACACATCAAGATTGGACACAATTGCAGTTCACGATGAAAAAAATCACACATCAAGATGAGACACAATTGAAGTTCAAGATGAAAAAATCACACATCAAAGATGAGACACTTGAAGTTCAAGATGAAAAAAATCACACATCAAGATTGGACACAATTGCAGTTCAAGATGAAAAATTCACACATCAAGATTGGACACAATTGAAGTTCAAGATGATAAAATCACACATCAAGATGAGACACAATTGAAGTTCAAGATGAAAAAATCACACATCAAGATGGGACACAATTGAAGTTCAAGATGAAAAAATCACACATCAAGATGTAACACAATTGATGTTCAAGATGAAAAAATCACACATCAAAGATGAGACACAATTGAAGTTCAAGATGAAAATAATCACACATCAAGATGGGACACCTGCGCCGCGACTGTGTTCTTCCCGTTTTAAAATACTATTGGTTTTTATCCCAAGATATAATTTTCAATTGATTACTTGAATAAGAAGAGAAATTCTCAAAAGGATATTGTAAAACTAAATGAATTCTTTGGATTAAGTTTAATTATTCCAATGAGTATTTTTCATACGAATCTTAAATAATGAAATCAGTCTCATTTTGAAGTGTGGTTTTCCCATCTTGATTTTCAATTCATTCTCTCTAGGTGAGAGAAAAATCGATAAGATTCAACCAGCCGCAGGCGTAATACCATCTTGAAGTGTGATTATCTCATGTTGAATTTTAATTTTTTAGTCGCGGCGCAGACGTCCCATTTTTCATCTTGAACTTCAAATGTCTCGAATCGTGGTGTGGGTTATATAATTAAAGGGTTAAATATAAATAAGGATTCACAAAGAATTCGTTCGTATTTTAGTGGACACTATCGCTCTTACTTATGCGAAATGACATTGTGAAGACGAAGATATTTTCATCCAATATTATGTACAACAATAAATTTATAAAAGCAAAAAGTAAAGTGTACGTACTTTTAATAATACCTGCTAAAAATGTCGCTCATTTCGATATCTCAAAAACGAATTCCCCAAAAAGTAACTGAATACGATCTCTATGTCATCAACATTTGCATACTCTGGTCTTAACTTGTATTGCCCCATTCATCGTGAAAAATTGCAGTTGCGTCACCGCATTATGCCCATTAGACAAAAAATCGATGTGATCAAAGAAATACACGAAAGCAAAAATATTCTCCCTTGGAACTTTTACAAGTCTGTCAGTTTCAAAGTCCTTCCTAAGTTGCTGGTGACATCCCTCCTATATTGACGCCATCAACAACCAGCTTACCCCAAAACTCGTTGTCTCCGGTCGTCCCATGCCAATTGTAAATCTGGACAACACTTCATCAATCCAAAATATGAAGTCTTGGACATTCTCTCCAAATTTAAAGAAAATTATTAATCCGCCAGAAATAGCAAGCATTGAAAGAACAGAAATATTCAAATTCTTCGAGTAACTTATTGAACAATCATCGTTCACTTACTCATCATATAAACCATGCTCCTACTCGAATAAAATGAATGTTTTGTTAGTTCGTCTATCACTGGGAGTCAACAGAGAGAGTACCGATGCTATCTTCAATGCCTACACCTTGGCTAAAGTTATATGCGTTGCCTGCTTTCTGGTCACAATTCTAACATCAAAAGAAAGACGCGCTCTTTAAGCAAAGCTCACCGTAGAGACCTACTTCTAAAGAAAATAAATATGGTTAAGAGTTATAATGCAGGATGCTGAATCTTTTTAATAAAGTCATTATGAATCCGGAACACATCCTTTATCCCATTGCTCCTGCAATTCAAGAAAGTGGAAGAAGAAGAAGAGGAAAACCAGTTGTCCAGTATGCAGCGACCACCGCGGTGAACAAAAAACGTTTTTCCTGCATTGCTCGATTACTGATAAATAATTTATTATCATAATATACCTGCAGTGATATCCTGTAATGGGAAAATTTACAAATAAACTCCTATTATGACAAAAAAGGACCAGACGGTTTCTCACCCAAAAGTTCTGCGCTTGGGCAAACGTCCATTCTGTGCTATCCCCTCGCACACCTATTCAACGTTATCACCTCCTTCCGACACTCACATTGTGCCTATATATACCCAAGAAATAAAACACAAAATGACCGACCATCGTCCTAATTCACTACTGTACAATATCTGAGAAAATTGTCTTCTCTAACATCAGCTCTTCACTACTCAACCACTACACGGCGCTTCCAATGCGGCTTCCAACCACGATCCAATACCACTGCAGCCCTCCTCCTCATGACACAGCCACAAAACTCATCGATGACTATGCGGGAATTCCGCGGCATCTATAATAGCTGTAGATCTGAGAAAAACTGTTGATACAGTCCCACATGTCCGTCTCATTTCGTCACTCTTAGCTACGAACTCTCCGAGGACTATCCTCCTCTTTAAAAACTAATTTAGCAATCGATCAAAAGCGGTCAAAATAAATGACAATACAATATTAACAACTCTGTTTCTGTCACATCCGCGTCCCCAAGAAGAAGTGCTCTCGACTCCTGCATTCATTCTGTGTTTAAATTCGAAATATCAACTGCTTCAACGACACTTTTGGTTATCAAATACGCCGACGACACTACACAGCAATGACACCTCACAGACACTTACTTGCTATCAACGACGACATTGTGATCAGATAATCAACAACATCGAACTTCAGTGCAACAATCTTAAACTAAAGCTAAACATTCCAAAAACCCAAACTCGAAACAAAAAACTGCACAAAATATCAGACTCGACTCAATAAAGGTTTTTATCGGTGTCACCTTCTCAGCCAACAAAAATGGGCGCGCGCACCTCGACAATGTCTCCAAAAAGCCATCCCAAGAATGCTTAAATCCCTAATCGATCACGACTCACTTCTTCGGATTTACTTTGCTCATATCAGAAACATTCTAGAGTATGCGAAAATCAGAACCATTTATTCTGAGGCTGACAGTACTGGAAATACTATCCCTAAACGAATACAATAATAATAATAATAATATGATAGCTAGGACTTTATTTGTAAATTTTCCAAGTACAGGGTATTTTGCAGATATGTAATTATCAATATTGAGCAATGCATGAAAAACGTCTTTTGTTCACGGGTGCGGTCGCTGCATATTACAACGGGCTTTTCTCTTCTTCTTCCACTTTCTTACTCCGAGTTACTCCGAGTTACTCCGAGATATTTGAATATTTCTGTTCTATCTCTGTTCTTTCAATGCTTACGATAATTTTTCCTTTAGGAATTATGATTTCTTTAGGTTTAGACATATATTATTCAAGCCCACAAAATACTTGCTCCATTCTAACAACCACAACATGCCTGAACAGAAACAAATCAATGGAAATCATAATGACAAGAGTTCGTGGCCTACCACAAGAAATTCCTAGATTATCTAACATCATGAGAGTCACCGAGATGAAGATATTAGGTGTTACACTCAACTCAAAACTGAATATGTCCCACAACACATCACTAACATCTTAAATTCGTCAATAAAAACAATGAACAAAATCAAACCTCTCCGAAACCACGGTCTAGGCAACAACCTTATTCACCAAGTCTTCACCGCACTATGGTCACCTCCAAATTACTCTATGCTTCACAAGCCTGGTGGGGATTTTTGCCAAAAACAAAACAAAGAAAGGCTGGAAAGGTTCATAGATCGTGCAAAAAATGGAACTATTGCAATACCAACGTGTATCGTGAAAATGCGAGACAAAAACCTCATCAAAAGCGTTGGAATCAATCAATACCACAGCCTCTATCCTCTCTTACCTCCCATGAAGAACACCAAATACAAACTCCGACTGGCCACCCGCGAAAGACAATTTTCTAGTAATTCCGACCACAAAAACGTTATTATGTGTATGATATCCAACCCTGACGTTGTGGACACACGAACACTAAGTTTCGTTATTAGCCAGATTCAATTGTTTTCTCCTGTGTATGCCCATTTAAATTTTGTATCTCTTGCGTTTTGTCAATTGATGAAATATACATATTACTACTACTACTACTACTACTAAACTACTTACTACAATTATGTCCCACCCTCAGAAATTCCGTCAAACCACAATAACAGAATCCGCACTAATTCGTCCCTCAAACCCATTCGTTCTCATTAACGATTCTAAGATTACCCAAACATTTGATATGTTGTATCCAGATTTTCATTTATGATATCTACTAAATATAAACGCTTATTATTTTCCTGACTGATGGTATTTTTTATGAAACGAAAGACTCCCTGACGTTGTGGACACCGGATAACACAATAACACACAATAACAATATGTCAAACGTAGAATGCTTTTTGTGCGCAATCATAGATTCCCAATCATATTCTTCACTTATGTATTTTGCGTGGATTCAATTTCTGTTTTTATCTCGAGCGTAACGTAGCGAGCCTTTTTATAATTCCCTGCTCGATTATGTGTAATTTATCTATTATCGTACACGATTTGTTTCCTGATTCCCATTTTGTCATTCCCTGAATTCCTTGGTCACCCCATTAAACACTTTCATTTATCTTAAACTTCATAAGTTTTTGATAAACATTTGTTTTCTAAAAATACGCAGATTGAATTCTTAAAGGGTGGAGTATGCCTGTGCAGTACCTACAGTAATTTGGTCAAATGATATGAATGTAAGAATTTCGTCAGAAATAATTAAGTACCTTCACACATGATATTCACCTAATTATATTTTGAATGTGCTTTCTAACCTAACTGAGCTTTCCTTAACTTTATAAAATGAGCGTGATTTCTTGATACATGTAAATTATCCAGTTATTGAAATTCTCTCTCTCTCTCTCTCTTCTCTCTCTTCTCTCTCTTCTCTCTCTCTTTCTCTCTCTCTCTCTCTCTCTCTCTCTCTTTCTCTCTCTCTCTCTTCTCTCTCTCTCTCTTCTCACTCTCTCTCTCTC
>JAYJLU010164417.1:0-12549 GCA_036873645.1 Minona dolichovesicula | reverse complement strand
AAAATCAGAATATTCAAATGATCTCAGATGATATTCAACTAAAGCAGAATATTCAAATGATCTCAGATGATATTCAACTAAAGCAGAATATTCAAATGATTTCAGATGATATTCAAGAAGACCAATGCCAGAATATTCAAATGATCTCAGATGATATTCAACTAGACAACCAGAATATTCAAATGATTTGTGATTATATTCAAGAAAACCAGAATATTCAAATGATTTGTGATTATATTTAAGAAAACCAGAATATTCAAATGATTTGTGATTATATTCAAGAAAACCAGAATATTCAAATGATCTGTGATGATATTCAAGAAAACCAAAATATTCAAATGATATGTCCAAGAAGACAAAAGCATTCAAAATATCCACTCATCAATAAAACAATACTTAAAATTTAAAACGCACCTGTTTTTCTTTTCTTATTTGTGGGAGATTCAGCACCCTGAATCAAATTGGCCAGTCTGCTGGAAATACAATCGAGTACAGCCCGAGTCTTAGTCCACTCTGTTTGCTTAGATTCCCAAGAATCTAGCACTAGCCAATCTGAAGTTTCAATAGCCAATTCGACCAGCTTACAACGATGCTTGGCATTTATCAAGCCGTCTTTTCTGTAGTCATCACAAACTGGAGAGATGATACCAGCCACTACTTCATAGCGATTAGTTTTATTCAAAGCGTCTCTCGCCAATTCTATAAGTATATTAATGAACGTAGATATGTATATTTCTACTGTTTATATGAGCTAGAAAGGGAATTGAACTAGAAATTACACAATTCGTGGGGGTTGGTGAAATTTATGTTTATAAATATATTACCAAACATCCTCAAATGAATATTTGTCACAGGATTGAATGATCCACATGCTACAAGGACAATTCTTTGGAGAGACATCATACCACTAAAATTAGAGCGATTAATGTATCATTAACATATTGAATTTCACATAAAGTATACTTACAGAATAATAGCTCCACAACCTGTTAAGGTGAAGTTAAAATTGAATAAGTTTCCCACAAGCTCAGAATAAATAGTGACAAATCAGTGCGATAATATTTATTTTAGTGTTAAATAAAGAAGCCAATCAATGTAGGGCCAGAGACGATCGATACTTGCTCACCACTATTTAATTCTCAATGCACTGTATAACTTCTCCAGCTACTGAATAAGTCAACTATAAATTGTATGCCTAAATAAATCTATTGAATGGTATTACTATATTTCAAAAAAATTCTATTTAACAAAATTAATTGTAGAGGTTTAAAATTCAAACATGCAGCTGTTTCACATGCATGTGATTTTCATATCTATGAAGGCAATCATATAACTTAATATTTTGTTGTATAAATCGATATTTTATAACTCAAAAGAGTTGAAATTATTTTATCACCCAAAAAGGGCCAAAAGGAGAGTAGCTCAATCCTCAAAAGTACTGAAATAGATCAGTTAGCTTTTAAGTATTCAGAAATAATCTTTGTTGAGCTAACAAATGTTTATTTATAATACATGTATACAATAATTAATTGATTTAGTATGAAGTTTGCACATTTTTAAATAATTCAAATCTATTTACATAATTTTATTCAAAGAATTTAAATGTATAAGCATGATGTAAACTACCAAACGACAGTTAAGTATTTTGTAAAAATTGATTCTTTGAATTTGTAGAAATAGCCTATTCTTGAAACAGAATGGTCAAAGATACATTTGAAAACATTAGAAAACAATTAAATCAAATATTAAATAGATTCAAAACATGGCCAGAGTTAAAATCTCATTGAAATTTCAATCAGATGTAATTGCATTATTTGTTCTATTTGAGTAGCAAATTTTATAATTTTTTTATATTTTTATAATTCCTTTTATATTCATCAGTAATAAAATATTCAATGGGAATTTAGTGATTAATGAATATTCAAATTATTAAATTAGATAGATTCTTTCAGTTTGGAAATATCAGAAAACAATTTAATGAAATATTAAAAAAGACATTTGTTAGACACCTGTTTAAAATTCTGCTGTAATGTCTTTTTATTCGTTTTTTTGCCTAGATTTTTCATGTGGGGGTTCTTCTGACAACAGCCAATACGAATCCATCGAAAAAAGTTGTTTTCTCTTAATTCAGTGTGCCAGAAATGGCCAAGGTCGGCCATTTTTGCTTTTCAGTCCAAAATTTTTGTCCAATGAAATTTTTTTAAATCATGCACCAAATTATTGTGCCAAGATTCTATACAAACCAAAACGACCATTGAAAATAAAATTTTATTTGTATGTCCAACATGCCAGGTGGACAAAATTGATGTTCCACTTGTGGAACATTCGGCGGATATGATATCCTTTTTTCAGGATATTTTCATTTTGATTTCAAATTGATAATTTTTGCATGAAATCTATTTCAATTTCGTTCTTTTTTCAGGAGAAGGTTATTTAGGGGGACCTTTGTGAGATATATTCTGGCCAAAATGGTCAAAGAGATAGAGATTTTACACGTAAATGAATTTTCAAGGTAATGTTTTTATTTTGATCTTATTTTAGTTTTTGGAGGTTTTTTTTGCATGAATCATTTTATAATTATAATACCTGGGCCATAAAAACATATTCAGTCATAGTTCTATGGCTAAATTGTCATTTAGATAAGCCTTTTATATAATATATGAGTTAAGCTAACCTTTTCTCATTATTCCTGGGGATCTTCTTATTTTTAGTTTATTCTCAACATTGAAGTGATTTTTTTAGCAGGAATCACCTCTAGAATACTAAATCACTACAATATTGACCAAAATGGACACTAATTGTGTATTATTTCATGATACTGTCACACAATTGATATGATAAGGAAATCAATGGGCTTTAGCACAGTAAGGCATCTTTGCCAAGAATATATGTGGCGTAATAACTTGACTGAAGTTCTAGTTTGCATAATTTATTATGAACTAAATTACTCAAATCATTCAACTGGCTTATGAGCCAGTTACACATAGGTTACTTTAGGTTATTACGTAACATTTATTGCATAAATCTTCATTTCGATAGCTATAAAATAAATGAAACATCTAAGTTGTTTCTACTATTTTCATAAATATACCCAGATATCTTACATTAGAGGAAGCAGTAGAGAGAGTTATGGAGGATTCTGACGAACATGCCTTGTAGTCTTGGTGGTGAAACCTAAATCATCATTATTTGTCCAGAAGAGAGACAGAGGATGAGGATGAACCAGCAGTCAGACATGTCCTACCTACCAAATTATGTGGCTGGAAATCTTCAAGTTCTTCTACTCGAAGAATACCAAGTACATACAACCAGCTGTCATAGGACAACAATGTCACTGGAGAGCTGCAACCAGAGTGATATTATCAAAGAGTGCCACAGTGTTCCAGAACTTTGCAGAGCAGCAGTCTCATCTAACAGACCTGTTTTGACACCGCATCCTTTTCATGGATAATCCCATGCTCGACTTGTTCTAGAAACATATTGTCTCCACAAATCAATCCAAAATGCAATGCCTCATTGGAGTCCTATTGTGGCTACGTAAATATTCCTAATGAGGAGACACTATTGGAGCACCTTTGAAGACTTCCAATTTTTGTTACATGGCAAACATGAAGACAGATGCCGATGCTTTCCTATAAAGAAATGCTACCATCTTGCGGATCTGGCTTCCTAAAGTCCCCAAGGTCCTGCGCCTGTTTGCCCATCCGTGTTTTATAGCTGTCAAAATCGAATGAAGATTTATGCAAAACGTTACGTAAGTAACCTATGTGTGACCCACCCACCTATAGCCATGAGCCGGTTGAATTATGTTAACAGGAGTAATTTAGTTCATAATAGATATTACATAATAAATTACACAAACTAGAGCTTCAGTCAAGTTATTATGCCATATATTTTCTTGGCAAAGATGCCTTACTGTGCTAAAGCCCATTGATTTCCTTATCATATTAATTATTTGACAGTATCATGAAATAATACACAATTAGTGTCCAATTTGGTCAATATTGTAGTGATTTAGTATTCTAGAGGTGATTCTTGCTAAAAAAATCATTTCAATGTTGAGAATAAGCTGAAGATCCTTGGGAATAATGAGAAAAGGTACTCATATATTATATAAAAGGCTTATCTAAATGACAATTTGGCCATAGAACCATGATTGAATATGTTTTTATGGCCCGGGTATTATCAAATTATAATTATAAAATGATTCATGCAAAAAAATCTCCAAAAACTAAAATAAGATCAAAATAAAAACATTACCTTGAAAATTCATTTATGTGTAAATTCTCTATCTCTTTGGCCAGAATATATCTAAAAACCGAACATAATTATTTTTCAATGCTGGTATATCACAAAGGTCCCCCTAAATAACCTTTTCCTGAAAAAGAACGAAATCGAAATAGATTTCATGAAAAAATTATCATTTTTATGAAAATAATCTGAAAAAAGGATATCATATCCGCCGAACATTCCACAAATGGAACATAGGTCTATAGCTTGTACTAAACCAAATTTTTTCAATTTGTTTTTATTTTCTAGTTTAGGACTGCCAAAATAGCTATAATAGCTATACGAGTTGACCTGAATTCCTGTTGACAACATATTTTCAAAAATTAATTTTAAATTATATATTTATAGCATAACTTGTCTCTGTGGTACCACTATATCTAGTCGTTTTTATTTGCAGTGTACATAACAATTTGTTTTATACTAACCCATTTTCGATATACACACTTTTGGAATTCTTTAAAGCAACTATATTTTATATAGAGAAGGGGGAGAAGTAAAAAATCCATACAACCAATAAGCAATACATTTTATTTATGTTCCTTTTATTTCTCCTGAAATATTCATGTAAATATTCACCAAAATTGTATTACCTTCATCGACTTTAAACCCGCGTTAATATAAAAATTAGCATACAAAAACAAAAACAATAAATTTATCTGAATTTGATACAGGTGGAATGAAAAAAAATTCGATCATTTAATTTAACTTATTTTTAAATATTTTTATACCTGAAAGTCTTATAAGTATTTGTTTGTTTAAAATAACGTTGCTAAATTGGTTGTTCGTGTTGTTTTTAAATTCGTATGTTGAAATTAAATAAAAATAAGTTGCTGTGTACGACAATGCAATATTAACTTACCAACTATCGAAAAATATTATTAAAATATAATAAGGGTATAATTGTAGCCAAAAATAAGTCGCGTCATTATAATAAAAAGTCAATATTTTAATGATAGTTTTATGGAGTAATTAAATTTATAAAACACTACTATTACGATTTTATTAAATAAAAAATAAGTTGACAATAAGTTTAAACTTCAGGTACAATTTATTAAGCTCTTCAAAATTAATGAATCCTATCGTAAATCAAATATGCATTTGTAAACAAATACGCAGTTAAACAAATTCACTTTTATAGACGTATTATATGGTACCTATTCTCAAAATTTGAATTGCGCAAAAATGTCTTATCATCTTTAATCTACATATTATGGTGATAAATTGATTCATTTAAAGAGTTTAGATAATCTAACAACGATATTCTGGTGGAGACAAGGAAAAACAATTCAAGCGCAGTTATATATAATTAATATAGACATTTCAGTACCAGGAGATCCAGAGTCAACTCAAAAGAGGATGAAAAGAAAGAACGTGCTTGCTAGAGAAATTAAAAAGAGCTGGAAACATTAAGACAGCGAAAGTCGTAAGTCATAGTCTGGGAATAGCATAAGGATAACACCTAATTAAAGAAATGGATCGAAGAGCTGGAGCTATCTCAGTAAGGCTTATTCAGAAGGTAGCATTGTTAGGATAAGCAAGAATATTGAGGAAGGTGATGGACATATCGACAAGCGTATCTACCTGAAGAATGAATATACCCATCAGGCTCTGGCATCGGGAAGGTGCCTGTCTGAGAGGATGAATCAACCGAAAATATAGTCGAGAAGGTATTTTTTTGAATAATAATATACCTATATGCATAGAGTAGGTAGGTACTCAAAGTATGCTCTATGCCTTTATGTAAATAATCGGTGAAACGAAAGAGACACAACCGACAGAAGTCGAGAGAATTTAATAGAGAGATTAATAATTAATAATTCGTATCGGTACTATGATTATTATAAAACCGGTTTTATAAAATCATAGTACCTACCAATACGAATTTTTATGGAAAATTTGCAGCAAAATCTGTTTTTCCGCGTCTCTCAAGGAAGAAAAACGGTTATAATTGTATGGCAACAGCTAATGCGTCACATTTTACACGAGATAACTAAGAAGATATTGACTCCCTTATCGATGCCCTACAAACTTTACTAGGCAGTATAACTTCATTAGCAACCAGACACTAAAATAGACAATTAGATTCTTACTTTCCACAATACCGAATGCTGTACAATTTCAGAAAACCTAAAGCGATTTTCAAAAGGGGACAGTATCGGTGCTTTGAATTCGCTGAAGGCATACTCTTATCTTTGTAACGTCATTAGAACTTTATAATAAATTGATTAGAGTAAAAGGGGGGTCATTTTATCATTGGTTGTGTACTTAATATTAAAAACAATTTTTTAACTCTTTTATGTAATACTAATCTTAATAATTCTATCATTTCATTCTATACGATCAAAATTATATTATTGATATTAATACTAATTATAATGCTGGATATCAAATGACACACATATTTCTACCCAGGTAAAAAGAAGTAGTTGGATATGTTTGGGGACAATTGATGGTTTCAACTAAATAAAATTATCTATCAAATGAAGACCAATCAATTTAGTCTATTCTCAATATTCATTTTGTAGCTAACAAGTGATATAAAAGGAAGAGAGAGCACAAATTATAGTACAGACATCGCATCAATTCAATTTTAAGCAGAAAAAGTAAGAAATTATCTTCTTAAATTTAAAATAGACAATATAGACGTCGTGTGTCTCCTTTCCTTAAAAAAATATTTGAAGTGTTAAATTATACATATACATATATATATATATAAGATAGCAAATCTCTTTTTCAACATTTCATTCCCGAGAGTACATAGCTGGGATTTGAACTCTTGATCGGCTAATTCGAAATTGTTTGATTACTCTCCTAGAACATTAAATTTTATGCCAATTTACAACTGATCTAACACGCGTTTGGATTTAATTTTTATTCTGTTAGTTTCTAAAAATAGCACCAAAAAAACGTTTGATTGAGAAAATCAAAAGCGATGAATTCGTTTGATTTGGCATCTGGATTTGGTTTAGATTGGTTAAAAATTGTTTACATTTGAAGCGCGCAATTAAAGAACAATTATAAATCTCAAACATTTTTTTTTATATAGTAAATATTTTAATCTGATTTTAAAATTGATTGATTGATTGATTGATATTACATCTCTGCGTGTTTTATACGATAATCTTGCAAACATGATTGTTTTTTGGAAATATAGGTAGAAATTACCAACCAATATTTAATTGTTAGAGTTATTCGTTTAATTGTACTTCAATTTTGTACAATTTTATGAAGTTAAATTATCATTACTGGTCTTAAAAAGAATCCTGATAAATATATCCCATTTATAAAAAAACTAATACATCATTGCATTATTTTTAGAGTTATGAAACTTAGGAGGAATAAAACTTCTAATTCAAATATGTATATTTTTTAATTGCGCGCTCCGAATGTAAACAATTTTTAACCATTCAGCGCGTTCAGATGCCAAATCAAACGAATTCATCGCGTTTGATTTTCTCAATCAAACGTTTAATTTGATGCTATTTTTAGAAACTAAACGAATAAAAATTAAATCCAAACGCGTGTTCGAGTTGTAATTTCTAAACGCTAAGTACAACTCGAAAACGGCCTAAATTTAATAATACTGGATTTGTAAATTTATAATTCTTATTCTTGTTCTTGTACTAAGAATGATCTTATTTTAGATTGTGATTTATCAAATGAATTCACCCCTTCAATCAATTTTCACAGTGGTAGAATTGATTACCATGATTTGGTCAATTGATTCTCTCCCCTTTTCATGCAAAAACCTGCACGTCTCTCATTTGGTTCCGTCCCTCACTTACTCATCTACTGGATTAATTGATTGCAGTCTGCTGTGCAATCAAATGGAGGATTGTCAAGTGTTCATGCACAAAGCTGGCAGATGTCATGTGGGAAAGGAATTTCATATGTCGATGGATGCAGACATTGTGGAAGTGTGCTTCACGTCAGATCTTGCAAGTAATGCCGCATCTTCATCTGGTGAGAGAATAGGAACTTTAGACATTTCATAATATGTAATAAGAAATGTTTATTTTAGTATTAAAGAAGACAATACAGGGAAGACTATAGAGGCAGACTGTTAGACTGATTGAGATAGTCACCATTGCTTTGTAAATATTACATTGCATTACAAACATTACAACAGATACAATGAGTGTATTGAAAATGAAAAAAAATCCCCCGTGTTCAGGAAATTAACGTACTTGGTATTAAACTAGACTCAAGGTTATCTGTTTTCGGTCATGTTAATGAGCAGATCTCAAAATGCAGCAAAGATATTTACGCAATTAAGATCTACAAGCACAACGGACTCTGCTTAAAGAACCGGAACTCTGTTTTCCAAGCCAAGATACTGAGCAAATTGACGTATGGAGCCCCGGGATGGTGGACCCTGGCTTCAATCGCAGAACGTCAGAGAATCAGCAACTTCCTCTACGCAGATGTGAAAAATTCAAGCTATGCGAACCACAAAATCAATTTAACGATATTATAGAAAAGCACGAAAAGAAATTGTTCAAAAAAATCCTATCAACAGACCATTGTCTTCACAAATTTCTGACCCCGCAATGATCACAAATACTCGACGCGGTCCAGATCAAACACTCACGACAGGCAACTCCCTACTGTGACCAGACAGAACTCTAAAAATGATATAGTCAAAATATTAACTCTTAACTCTTGTATCTGTATATCTGTATATTTGTATGTGCCCTGTATTTGTATGCACCTTGCGCCTTTCAATTTGCCAATAAAGCTTATTTTATATATAAAAAAAACGAGGAAAAAACTAGAGGAGAATAAAACAATCAAAAATTGTGTTATGTAATGTGATAAGATAGACAGACATTTAAGAGTATTTAAGTGTTTTGAGACAGTTTTGAGAACAAAGCCCAATAGTCAAATATGAAATTTATAAATGATAGATTAAGGTAATGAGTTATAAAAATGAAAAACGATACAAAAACCATATTTGATAGACACATGAATATTTAATATACACCTAATAGTATTCATTTGCACTCAAACTTTATACATTATAATTAAGTATGAATGACTCTGTGAGATTGAGTTTATTAAACATTTCACGATGTTTTATTATTTTTATTGGTGCGCTAATGTTGTTCCATTTAATGGCAGCCGAATCTGTAACCATATTTATGAAGTTAAAACTACATAAATTTATAAAGATATCATTTGAGTTTCAAAGATTTCTCCTATAGTGACATCTGTATTTAAGATAATGGCATTTGTTTCAAGGTTCAAGCTTTAAGGTGTGAAGGTTTGGTGTGAATATCATTCAGTGCACTAAGAGCGCAAGACTCAATTTAGCCAGATCTTCAACTTTTAATAATTTTAGGACTTGGTGGATTCCATTTGGGCTTTCAGTCTTACTTTTATTAAACAAGATCTTAATATTTCGGTTTTGATTTATTTGAAACTGTTTGAGCCAAATGTTATTTTTCTTCCATATAACTCAATGGCATAGTTTATCTTTGGAAAGAAGAAATACAGAAAGTATGTATACAGAAATTCGCTTTTCTTTGGTTAGAATATTTTTGATATGGAAACATAGGGGTATTAGTTTGTTAATCTTATTTATGACAGTGTTAATGTGTTCATGTCACTTTAGATTGTTTTGGATAGTTAAGCCAAGATATTTGGTTTTGGTTTGTTCATTTGAGTATAGATTTTCAAGTTTTAATCGCAGCTGTGGTATATTATCATTGTGTTTCCTGAGTATTACCGACGTGAGCTCACCGACGTGGGATCTTTCTCTGCATCTCTTTTTTTACTACGTTCTAAGTCAAGAGTAGTGAGACACTACACCTGAAACGTGTCCTGAGATATAAGGCCTCCCGCAGTAGCCATAGAACAGCGCTTAGGCCCAGAGAGCATTTAAACCTGCTTCTCACACAGCTGTACCAAGCAGTAAACCTCACAGAAGTGAAGTTTAACATTAATATTTTACAACGCCTAGAGAGGGAATCGAACAGCCGACCTTCCGACATCTCGTTCCTTCGTATAGTTCCCAACATAATTTGACTTTCCATACTGCAACGGCTCTGATGACATGCCCAAAATACTGAATTTACAACTTCAGAATTACACCAGTGAGAGATGTTGGGTTACCCGTTGCTTCCAGGATCTCTGATTACCTCTTCCTGTCGACCCATTGAACTCGAAGAAGTCTTCGCCTGCATCACATTTCGAACGAGTTAATCCTTTTCTGTCTAGCTTCTTTAAAGTTCAAGACTCATCCCCGTAGACTACTGTGGAGAAGATCAGAGATTTGACTAGGTTGGTTTTAGTCGCTAAGGTGATGTCTTTGTCCTTCCAATGTTGCCTAACTTGGCCATTTCTGAAACCTTCCTTTGTTATCTTAGAACCGAGAAAAATGAATTCGTCTACTACTTCAATCACTTCTTCTCCAGGTTAGAAGATTGGATGTTGCACTTTGTCAAGATTTTAGTTTTTTGAACATTCAGAAAAAGACCCGCTCTTTCACTTTCGCGTTTGACTTCAGACAATAAACTAATGAGTCCTTCTTTACTATTAGTGAGTAAGGTTGTATCGTGATTTAAAAGGAGAGTTCTTTCGAATTTTTTGTTGAAACTTAAGAGTAAAGAAATATGTAGGTCTGTAGTTGTTAATTCAAACTTGTTCGACCATGTATTTCTAGTAAAATCTGTAAGATCACTAAAGTCAATTTTAAACACTGCGAGATACCATTTTTTTCAATTTACAAGATAATAACAAGATAAACAAGCAATCTACTTCAGTTAAAAAAATTATATCCTAAACAGTCCAAAATGATCATCCCAAAGGAAGTGTCGGAAAACAGCGCATGAAAATACGTATTTTAGCTTAAATTCATTTTTCAATATGGTATGTAGGTATAAACCCCCGGTCAATATAAACGCCTTGATAATTAGTTTAAACATTTAATAACTTTAATTATAAGCCTTCTTTAAATTCCTAAAAGCGTGTGTTATTCATTGTTGAATAGTCCTGTAGTCCTGTAACAACTACTGTTGACGCGTTCTCAAAGGGTAAAGAATGGGAAAGTAGGAAAGACTCAATAAGGTATGGAATTACCACTGGCAGCAATCACCTGCTCTACTCGTCTTAGCATGGAATCAACGAGATTCCGAATTACTTGGGCATCAATTCTCAACTACTATAACGTTGTGCTTCTGCCCATAAGCCATTAATTAAATCCTTTGAACGGGGACCTTGTCAACTTCCTCCTGAAGGCGGGACCATCGATTTTTGATGGGATTGAGGTCAGGTGATTGGGATGGGCACGGCAAAACTTCTATGCGGTTTCTTTAAAAAAAACGCTGCGTAACTTGAGCAGTATGGCAACTAGCGTTATCTTGCAGCAAGATCAGGTTGTTACCAGGAAGATCTAATGGGATGAGGTGCTCTTGAAGATGCCAGCATTAAGACAGCCTTGAATACGAGCCAGGGGACGAGGTCCATCATACGTCATACCTCCCTAGGTTTCTAACTTTGCCACTAGAATCATGCACAGTGGAGCGAATGTGATGACGCTGTATGACTGTTCCTCCTCGGCGTCTGATGTACCTCTGTCGAGAGCAGAGATATGTACTACTACTAATAATAAAACATATCTCTGGTCGAGAGTTAACCAAGTGCAGAGGGCTTTCATCTGTAAAAATGAAGCGACGCCATTGTTCCACAGTCCAGTGTTGATGTTGCTGCGGGCCCTTGCAATACGAGTAGCTTGATGACGTGCTGTAAGGAAGGGTTTACGCTTTGCTTTAATAAAATAATTTGAATTTATGTTATTGATTTTAGGCAACGATTATTTTATCAAAATTATAGGGGTCGGCGTTTATATTAACCGGGGGTGTATACTTATAGAGTGCCTATGAGTATAGTAAGTGAATGAGACTTTTTTGTAAAATGAATTAAAATTCTGAATTATTGAATAATAAACTTTATTGGGGTATGTACGGTATGTACGGTATAAAAGGATTTTAAAATATGGTAATATACATGAATATAAATGGAAATACATTGATAGGAAATATTTTTACAAACTGTACAAGAGGTATAAAATGTAAAATTAAAATGTCATATAAAAGTAGTTAGAATAAAAAGATATATAATTATAAAAGAATGTGCGAATATGTGTCAGGATTATTAATATGCGATTTCTTAGCAAGAAATATTGACATAATTCAGTAAGTATTCAAAATGTATTTTTCAATATCTAATTTAAATTTACTTCTTTTCTGAGTTTCTTTT
>JAYJLU010163306.1:0-11986 GCA_036873645.1 Minona dolichovesicula | reverse complement strand
GAAATAAAGACATATAGAAATCTGAAATAGAGTTACATTGGAATCTGAAATAAAGACATATAGAAATCTGAAATAGAGTTACATTGGAATCTGAAATAAAGACATAGAAGACTGAAATATAAAAAATTAGAATCTGAAATATAGACATATAGAAATCTGAAATAGAGTTACAATAGAGTTACATTGGAATCTGAAATAAAGACATATAGAAATCTGAAATAGAGTTACATTGGAATCTGAAATAAGGACATATTGGAATCTGAAATAAAGACATATAGAAATCTGAAATAGAGTTACATTGGAATCTGAAATAAAGACATATAGAAATCTGAAATAGAGTTACATTAGAATCTGAAATATAGTCATATAGAAATCTGAAGAATATACCTATAGGAATCTGGCGTAAAGAATTATGTAAATTTGAAAAGAGATATGTGCTATAGCTATATATGTTATTGTATTTCTCCCCAAGAAACAAACACAAATAATTTCAATGAACTATCATAGTTTTAAAAAGCAGATTTGTCTGTTATGAGAAGAGGAACATTATTATCTGAAATGACTATCCATTTTCTACTTCCCGACCAATATTGACTAAAATGACCAAATCGGTCAATTCATCAAATACTCTATCATAATATTTTGGAGGTCTCTAGCTATAGCTAGCTAATGTTCACATTTCTCAGTTAATGTCCATTGAGTGAATTTGACAGTGTCTACTATGGTGGTCAGTTACAGGCGGACGATCTGAAAAACCAAAGCATAACAAGAATAGTTTTTTCAGTTACGAAAACTGATGACAGTTGGCTGATTCTCACAAATTTTAGAAATGTACTTTATCATATTATTTTTAGGCACTTGACTATTAACGCATCGGTAGGTAGGTATTCGACTTTTGTCATTCTGATTTGATTTGAATTAATTGTCATTTAGATAATCAAAGGTGGTACACCGATCGTGGTGTTCCCTATCGTCGTGGCTACTTGCTCTATGGCCCTCCTGGTTGTGGTAAAAGCAGTTTTATCACTGCTCTTGCTGGTGAGATTTATAAATTCATTTAAATGCTGTTTTGAATTATACATATTTTATTATGGTTAATCAGCTTCTTGTTACTTATATAATACTCATGTAACGAAGTCAAGTTTAAAGTAGAACGGAAATTTTTATGCACCGCAATAATTTGATACCTATATATTCGTAAATAATTGTTTGTTTAAACTTGCACAGATTAAGTGTGTTAATTAAAGCTAAAGATTGTTCATTTTGTGCTCTTCTTAAACATACACCGGCATACTATTTCATTTATATTGTGAATATATAGCTTTGTATAGCATCTGGCTCAGTGGTCTAGGGGTATGATACTCGCTTAGGGTGCGAGTGGTCCCGGGTTCAAATCCCGGCTGAGCCCGCTTTAATTTTTGTTAATTTTGCATTAATACTATTTTTGGGGGTATTCATTTTGATGCATTCATTATTTCTTAACTTTTGTTATCTATTACCCAATGCAATTTTTACTAAGTATTCAAATTATAATATGTAATCAATGGTATCGGAATCCTTATCTTTAAACATAAAAAATATTGAAAGAATTGGAAGAATTGAATTTCAAATTATAAAGCTGAAATATAAATATTTTCAATGAATATTTGTTTTAAACTAGTGAATTATGAATTAATTTTTAATCAAAACTAATTCTCCATCATTTTAACTGTTATGATAATATAGTTTAATTCGAATAAATTTTAAATCCTCATATAATCTAAAGACTTACTTCATACCGAGGACATAAGGTTTATTACTTTCATCTAAAAATCGCCATCTGATTATTACATTCTTTACTACTCTTTAATTTATTTAAAAATAATTATTCCATCATTCATTCACTTTTTTTTTATTTGAATACTCATTTACTAAATTTACTACTACTGTAAGTAGTGAATTTTTCAATTAACATTTTTTAAATATTTTCTTTAGGTGAGCTTCATTACAGCATTTGCATTCTCAGTTTAAACGATGTTGGTCTGTGTAATAATCGATTAGACCTGTTGTTGTCCAAAGCACCCCTGGAATCAATCATTTTGATAGAAGACGTGGATGCTGCATTTTCTGACCGATTAACAACAGCACAGAAAGCCAGTAAGATTGACGTCTCCTTTTTATTCCTTATCGGATGTTATTACCTACTGAGTTTTTTTAATGAGCAGATTTTTAGTATGAACTTGTCTTCATACCTACTGTTCCTATTAAATGTTAAATTCGAAATTTCGGTATTTCAGATCCCAAGGCTTATGAAGGAATGCATGGCATGTCTCTTAGTGGATTCTTGAATGCTATTGACGGTGTTGCATCATCTGAAGGCAGAATATTAATCATGACTACGAATTATAAAGACAGGTAAGTACCTACAAATCCATCTTGGTATTTTATCATCATGATTTTCTATGAACAAATCTACCTATGAACGACAAATAAATACTTCATTTTTGTTAAGATTGAATGCCTATTGAGTTAGCTAAAGAATTAGCTACAGACCAATAATATTCCACTTTCAACAGATTATATCAACAGAAACCCTTATATTTCATCGATGCCATCTTATTTGTATAAGTACTTTCGACTTACCGATACGTATTTCAATAGAGAAGTTTTTGAATAGAATAGAAAAGTGTTTTGGAAAGAATAGAGAAGTTCTTGAATAGAATAAAAATGTTTTTAGATGGAATAGAGAAGTTTTTAGATAGAATAAAAATGTTTTTAGATAGAATGGAGAAGTGTTTAGATAGAATAGAGAAGTTTTTAGATAGAATAGAGAAATGTTTAGACAGAATAGAGAAGTGCTTAGATAGAATGGAGAAGTTTTTAGATAAAATAAAGAAGTGTTTTGGATAGAATAGAGAAGTGTTTAGATAGAATGGAGAAGTGCTTAGATAGAATAGAGAAGTGCTTAGATAGAATAGAGAATTGAATAAAGAAGTGTTTTGGATAGAATAGAGAAGTGTTTACATAATAGAATAGAGAAGTGCTTAGATTGAATAAAGAAGTGTTTAGATAGAATAAAGAAGTGTTTTGGATAGAATAGAGAAGTGTTTAGATAGAATGGAGAAGTGTTTAGATAGAATAGAGAAGTGTTTAGATAGAATGGAGAAGTGTTTAGATATAGAATGGAGATGTGTTTAGATAGAATGGAGAAGTGTTTAGAAAGAATGGAGAAGTTTTTAGATATAGAATAGAGAAGTTTTTGAATAGAATAGAGAAGTTTCAAACCCATAGTGAAAGAAAAAATATTTTTCAAATATCCCGATGACACTTACTTCATTATTCCAGCAAAAAAATATAGACAACAGAAATAGAAAACATTCGTGAATGCGCAGGTGTCAATAATCTAAAACTATGTAAATGAAAGAAAATCTACAGAAATCTACGAGGCCGAAGACTAAAAACATACCTAAAACTCTTCCACTCTAATATACACTAAGAATAGGAAAAATGAATATTATAAGAATGATGTTCGCTTACAAATTGAATGTAAAATGCTCCCTCCAGAAAATATTCCCGGTCACAATCTGAGAAGAAACCACAAATAGACTGACTCCGAAGTTCTAAACAGAAAAAACGTTCTCTTTTCGAGCAATATTTAATGAATTATAATGACACTCCATATATTATTAATTTAACTGAATTGCTCTTTTTTAGACAAATATGTGTCACGTTTTGCGTCTGACGATTAGTTATAAAATAAAGCCAATCTTATACAATAATGAGATATGTATTGCATTGATTTTAGATTAGACGCTGCTTTGATTCGGCCTGGTCGTGTTGATCTACAGGCTTACATTGGTCTGAGCTCCCGGTCTCAACTAAAGCGAATGTTTTCACGATTCTATCCGGACAACGCTGATTTAGCGGATAAATTTTCCCAATCAATTGAACCCGACACTGTCAGTCCCGCTCAAGTTCAAGGTCACTTTTTGTTGTACAAAAACGATCCCGAGAGTGCTGTAAACAATGTTCACTCTATAGGTTCACAACATACTGTAGATAGATAGTTATAGATGCTGCTTTATTAGTGTTTAGCTAAAATATTAGAATGTTCACTATATATTTTTTAAATTTTAAAAATAAATTTTTTTATATTGATATATTTCTGAGTTATTATTTTAACATAAATATAGTGTATTTTATCGTCCAAAAATCGCAAACCACAAATTTACAGCAATCAATCAGAAATTAAAGAATTCCTTGAGATATTTTAATCTCAATTTATCAATATAATTATTGCGCTTATGTAATTTGTTAAATAAAACAATTCAAGACTTTAAAAATTCTTACATAAATTATTACTAGATATCATGATATGCATATATACAATTTGAGGTTCTTGGTAACACCTTGGAATGTTCTAGAATACTGAAGCTCACCATTAATAAAAATGATTGAGTGTTGATTTGAGTGAAATTCAAAATTATGAATTATAGAAAGATGCACAAAAGGAATTGTTTTATGAAGTTTTTACAGCATTTTCGCAACCGGCCTTCCATTTATAATGTCTTTCTGAAAGATAATTCATGTTATAAAATAAATAAATTAATGTTTTATTTAGATAAATGGGAATTACCATTAATAAATAATAATTGTATGCATTGAGAATTATACCTACCTCTATAAACAGAAAAAAATAATGTAAAAGTAAAAAAGCTATAACCGAATTTAAAGTTTAGAAATTGCTAATTCAATTCAATTAAAGAATTATAATTGATTGCGGAGGAGAACCGTCGGGAAGCTTATGAAGTCTTGTTGCACTTGTGTTCAATTTGAAATCATTTATGGTTTCTAAATGTTATTATATGTTAACTAAATAATATTTTGCTGTCCTCTTAACGTAAACAATTGTACCTGTTACAATCGAAGGCATCCATAACGGCCTGCTCAATATCATTTTCTTGTAATTATTCATTATGATTTCAAAACTCAAAACGTTATATTATTGACTGTAATGAATAAAAATGAGAAATTGAGATTTTCTTAAAAACGGGACTAAATTCTTATTTTCGTATGAATATAAACATTTTATGAGACGAAAGAAAAGTGAATATGAGAAAATTGTCGGAGAAATTGTGTTGTTTTCTCAAATCATATGAATAAAACATCGTAAGTTGAGAATAATCTCATGAGAATGAGAATATTTTTATTCATATCAGGGACATATATATCAATATTCAATAAATCAAAGTAAGCTCTGATTATATATTTTGAGTATTTTCTCAAACCCGGGGAATGTTATTTACTCATCCTCAACCTGTGAGAATATTCTCGTGAGCATTTGAGTATTTACTCATTTTTATTCATATATGAATAACAATATTAAAAAACGGCCTATATTGAGTGTCACTTTTATAACCGCTGGTGCTATTTTTAACATATATAAGCGCACCCACAATTGAAATAATTAAAAATTACGTATGTAACAGCTGAATCATATAAATTATAAAATGTCAGTGGCCGGATCCATTAATAAATTTTGTTTACACTTACACTTATATATGACATCAGCAGTTGTGGCCAGTGTCCAAACAAATGAATGTGTATATTGGTGATATTCTTTGTGGAAACATGGTTTGGAATTTTTTGATTTGTTTTGTGGTTTATGTCTTTTTGAACCATTTTAGAGAGCTTTAAAAATTCTTTATAAAAAAAGATGTTATCAAGCGAGACTACCAATGTAAGTATTGACGGTCAGAAGACTATAACCTTCCTCTTTTAACTTGAACTTTATGCAACTAACCATTCCAAGATCCCATCAATTGAACTATTACTAAAACAAATTTTTACAATGTAAAGCTTCATTTCTTCGTCACTTTAGAAGGTCATAAACTACTCCTGGAACTATTGTTTGCATTAGTTTTTAGTTAAATTTATTTTAAAAATATAAAACAAAGAAAATCTATTTTTAAGCGAAAGTTTTGAAAACGTTCTTATTTTATTTATAAAATCTATCTTTAATCATAAGTTTTGCATGATATCTATCAAAGAAAAGCAGTCTTCTCTCTATATTAAACCTATACTTTTAAATACTTATGATTTCTGATTCTCAAGAAGCTGCTCCTTTTACGCAACAAGAATACAAATTGCTTTTGCAGCTTGACAGGTGAATATCAATTTGCCATATAAGAAGGATCCTATATTTCAATTCATTTTATTCATATTTTGTAGTTAATCATTTGAGAAAATAGTTTTGCTGTAAATATTATATCTTATTTATAACAAATTTTGATTTTATTCATCCAGTGAGCTGTTATATTCCATTTGTGCATAGATCATTTTGTATTCATGCCTTTGTCAATTTTTCTTCTGCTGTTACAATTTGTGATTATGAGTATTATATTTGCGGTACATTCAGCAGTAGATTCAAAATTATTATTTTTAATTGGATTATAATGAAATTGATTAAAATATTTATGTAAATTTTATAAATTATGCAAACTAATTAATATAATATTTATTTGATTAATATTAAATTATTTTTTATATAATTATTACAGTATTAATTAAAAAATATTGTATTAAATATTTATTTTCAAATTAATAATGCTGCAGCACATTCAGCAGCATAATAAATATTTAATATAATATTTTTTAATTAATATTTTAATAATTTATATAAAAAATAAACATAAAAAATAATTTAATATTAATCAAATAAATATTACATTAATTATTTTTGCATAATTTATAAAATTTACATAAATTTTTTAATCAATTTCATTATAAAATCGATTTATTATTTAAAAATAATAATTTTGAATCTGCTGCAAACGTAATACTCATTTTGTGATTTTGAAATTATTCTTAGTGTTTTCAGGCTTTCACTAATAAAATATATTTTGCTTATTTTGTAGAAACCTATTTCATACTAAAATTTTATTCAATTAAAATTAAAAGTGTATGCCAAATTTAGCTTATTAGCAATTGTCAAATATGGTTACCTACTTAATTTCAAGTTGAACCAAATCATAATCATATTGAATTGCTATTAAGCATTTATATAAATTGATATCAAATATATCTACATCCATATATGAATAAGGGTAGACTATTTTATTCTGCAATGTTTATGGGAACAGGTCAACTCATACATAAGTCAACTTATACATACCATATATACTTATGTATAAGCTGAGAACTTTTAGAATAAAAATTTGGATAAAAAAGTGGGGGGATCGGCTTATATGCGAGCATACAAGTGTTAAAGCATATTGCAGGCAATTGAATGTGTATGTGTATTTTCTCTACCTGATGAGGATACTGAAGAGATATACAATGACATTTACTGATTCAATAAACCTCTGCCTTATGTAAAATAGTTAGCTAGGTACATACTTTTTAAAATAAATGTTTTAGGATAATTATATTTTTATTATGGTATTTACCTATTATATCTACCTACCATATGTTATAAAAGTGGGGGTTCGGCTTATATGTGAGCATACACATGGTAAGATTTAGAAAGCAAAAGTAGGGGGTTGGCTTATATGCGAGTATATACAGTAGGTATAAACTCATAATTTTTAATGCTCTGTTACAATTTTAGGTTTTATTTAAGTTTATTTTCACCTATGCAAGTTCACCCTAATTCATATATATATATATGTTTAATTATATATTTTAATTTGACACATTCTAAGTCATCCATTTAAATGTAAAATCTTTGATTAATGAATTTTCAAATATGTTTTGTATGCATAACATGGCATCAATTTCTATATGCCAATGCATATTAACTTCCCATTGGTTGATCTCACAGCTTGTCATTTATTATTTAGGCATATTATTTAATATCATGTTACAATCTATTGTATTAGGAATTTAAATAATAAACTGTATCTTATAAACAAGTAGTTATGAATATTATTATGTTTTTTATAACCAAATATCAATCAAAGTTTATCCAGAAATTAAAATAATAAAATAATTCAGTTATAATACTTTTTACTAAAAAATGTTGTCGAATTGCAAAAAATTAAAACATAATTAGGCAATATAATTAGCTTAACTTTACTTTATTAATTAGCCTAACTTATGAAGATAACTACTACAAAGTATTTTTTATAAAAATTAGAGATTTATATACATCAAACAGTGAACCATGATTGCTCTTATTTTAATTTCATAAATATTTTATAGTGAATTTTAAGTGTTCTTATATAATATTATAAGAACACTTAAAATAATATAAGTTAGATATATATCTAACTTATATTATGCCCATAATTCATATACTAGAAACAATATATTTGCTTATAATACCTGACAGCAAGTAAATATTATAAGTTGACAGACACTAATTAATTACAGTCTACTCCGGCTAATCCGAATACCCCAAATGTATGAAAAATTGTCCGGATTACCCAACAATTACTAATTTATAGCATATCTACGCATAAGTTCGGTCAGTTCTTCTTTTTGGAGCAGGAGATGGCATAACTCTAGTCTAGACACTATTGTATGAATGACTGGTGACTATTGAGTGCAGAGCTTTATACAGACAATGGTGATTTTACACACAAAGTATTGAGAGTGTAGCTCTGTAATAGGTAGGTACAGTAGGGCATTAAGGCACCTGCACAATGAGAAGACAGGCAGCAGACTTTTTATACTGCCTGTCCTCTCAATGTGCAGGGGGCTGTTCATCATTGGAGATGGAATCTAGACTTCAACTTACAGTATTTATACTAGACAGTAGATGAGGCCTTACTCTTCTGTAAAATGCTGTTATTGACATTATTCAGCGCTGCCACTACCGCGAGATTGGCTAACTTTAGTTTATGAAATTATTAACCAATCAGAGTGAGAATATGTGATTTTAATAATTGCAGCGATGCAAATCTTGAGGCTGATGAGTGGTTATAGGCCAATGGTTTCATATTTTTAGCACCTATAGTCACAACCAACATAGGAAATAATAAGATAAGGCCATAGATTATAAAACATTTATTTGTTTTCTGAAAAACTATGTGCCAAGTTTTCTTATTTGAAGTTTATTTGTTTGTTGTTTATGAAATAGCAAAAACAAATATCAATACATTTTTCTATAGTTTTGTTTACTATCAAACAAAACATGCTGATTTCTGTGTATATAAATTATCTTTTTTTATATCTTCATCCCCTTTGCAAACGATTTTTCACTATAAGAACACATCACAATTTGCATCATACTTTCAATGTTTACTGAAATGTTTTTGTCTAGATTAGTATGATTTAATAGTCAAATAATTTTATTTTAGCACTGACTTTGGTTTTATAAAACCTGATTCACAAGAAGGTCAGGTGAAAAAGCAACTTCTCGACAGGGTAAGCAGAGTTTTATTATATGCTTATACATAGTATTTTAATAAAAATTATTCAATTACCTACTATCTATTGTATTTTTATTTCATTTAGGCTGTTACTTATTTGGACAATTTGATTATTAAAAAAGTTGAATCCCTTGAAGAAGAACGAATTAAAGAGGTTGCCGAAAAGAAAAAAGAATTACAGGACAAAGCTCTAGTTAGTAAAAATCCTGATAAAGACGAGGAGGAAAGTGAAGATACTTTACTGACTCTGCTTCCGGTGAACAATTTTGACGAGTCTGCTTATTTAGAGGATAGTGAAGCGATCTATCAGACATACAAGGAGAAATTCGAGCGTTGGTTACAGCCGAGAATTTATCTGCTATTGGGTCACTATCAGTTACTTTTAGAATTGTATGAAGAGGCGCTATCTGCCTATTCAGAATTTGAGCGTAGAGTAGAAGAAGCTTGGAAGGATTCGACGTTTCTTTACGGCATTGCAAATTGTTATTTTCATTTCAACGCCTTCCACAAGTGAGACTTCAGTTATATGAGACTCAAATCTCTAAATAAATGTCAATATTGTCACCACGTATTTAGGCTAGGTTTCCGCCCGAAACGAATTGGTAAATGCTCTCCACGTAACTCTATCCGTTATAAGGGTTTTCAATTCTTCAGTCGATTCCATTCCAGTATCTTTTCTGGAAACTTCGATGTAACTCGTAGAGGGGCTGCCTCTACGAGGATGATTATGCTTGAGTTCCCAAAGGATTCTATTTCTTCAAGGATGTTTCCAACAGAGTTCTGCTATTTTGAGGCGTCTTTCTCTGATCAAACTAATAACCTTAAGTAGTTTGTGGTATGCTTCAATTCTTTTCTGTAAAGATTTTGTTAGAGTCCACGTTTCACTTCCATGTAATAAGACGGACGAATTCAACGGTGGTCTTGAAGAGATACAGTTTTATTTCGTTTAGAGTATTTAGAGACACACTTATTTAGCTTGTGGCACGCACTCCAATTAGCCAGTCCAATTCTGTATTTTTCATATCCTTCTCGGAGCTACTCATCCACCCTCCAGGTATTTGAACTCCTCATTGACTAATTTTATTTCCTGACCAGGGCGAGATTTGAGCTTTATGTCCGTAGTTGGATTAAAAATCATTGATTCCGTTTTTCTAGTATTGAGGTGCGGTCCTATTTTGTTCTCTCTTTCAACTCGGTTTAGAATATTTTGTGCCAAAGTGATTTCCTCATTCAGAAGAACTATATCGTCTGCGAAATCAGCGTCAGTCACAATTACTGGACCATTTCTTTTGCTAGTTCTTTTGTATAGGGTGAAACCAAGCATCTCTTCTTGTCCTTTATAAGCTTGCCTCATAGTATAGTCAATATTCCCGATATTGACGATCAAATTTGAACTTAAAATATATAGTTAAGTGTTGTTTCGCGAGATGTGTTGTAATAGTTGTATTTGTATATGCTTCAATCTATATAATAATTGGGGCAAACTTTGCAGTGACATATACTATGCTTAATTCTCTTATTTTAGGGCCATCAAAAATTTCCAGCTTATCCTTTATTTGGAGCCTAGTTTCCCACGTGCCAAAGAGATCCACATTCGTCTTGGCTACACTTATAAGCTGAATTTAGATTATAATCGTAGTTTAAAGCATTTCACTCAGGCCCTCAGCGATACCAATTCCAGCACTGCTACTAAAGCTGAAAGTAAGTGGAGGTTGTTGTAATAAATTATAATTTTCATTTATAATAAATAGGTTTGCATTGTTGTTTGTTCTCATTAATAGAATTGATATTGTTGTTACATAAAATTTAATTCTGTTTTTTAAACATTTTATTTTCAGTTAAATTCCATATTGCACATTTATTCGAAGTGTGTAATCGATCCAAGACTGCTAAAGACTTCTACGAACAATTAATCAGTTTCGACAGTAACGAAACTCAAGATCAAATTCGACACCTTTGTTATCGACAGTTAGGTGAGTCATTTACCTTAATTTGTTGATATCTAGGACTGGACTGGACTAATACTGTATTATAACTGCTTTTTTAAAAAGAAAACATGTTCCTTTTTGCCCCTAAAATTACTAATATTCCAATAACCTAAACTCAAATACAGTAGCTAATGTTTTATTTTGTTTCTATTTGTCTTGATAAGAGAACGTCTAGAAGAACAAAACCACAGTCAAAACCACTCTCAAAATATTGTAATGTATATCGATAGTTGTAGATTACACGCGGCTGACAAATTCCTATCTCCGCTATTATAAGACTACTAATTTCAATTTATCGCATCTTCTAAATGCCTTCTGATTTTAATAATTCTATCTCATTGAAAGAACGTATACATTAAGCGCTTTCCAAAGATATAGGAATTATTAAAATCAGAGAAGGCGTCTATGAGAGGCGATAAATTGAAATTGTTAGTTTTATAATGGCGGATATAAGAATTTGTCAGCCCCGTGTAATCTACAGCCCCCATATGCATTTCAATATTTTGAGAGTGAAACCTCTGTAATACTTGTTGTTGTTGTTGTGATGACCCGGCTGCTCACGCATTGCCGTCGTCGTGGATCACGCCGATCTCCCGTAGAAAATTCAGCAGCATGTCGGGACGGATTTCTTCGCAGCTTTGTTTC
>JAYJLU010162195.1:1512-15060 GCA_036873645.1 Minona dolichovesicula | reverse complement strand
GATCAATCAAAGAAAAAATACATGAAGGAATGATCAATCAAAGAAAGAATACATGAAGGAATGATCAATCAAAGAAAGAATACATGAAGGAATGATCTTTTAAATCTTTGAAACAGGTAGGATAATCAAATTATATTAATTTTAGAATGTTTTCTTCAACATGTTAAATGCAAATGTGTATTTAGTTATGTAGTGTTCATTAGATATGAACCACTTGTGTATTGTTCCTAGATGTGTAAAAATCTATTGATTGATATATCCATATATATAAGATATATATATATATATATAGATTGCGGATTGGCCCCACTCTACCTAAATAATTTATTATTTATCTTGAAAGTCTTGCTGACAAAACCTTTTAGTGACTTAAGAAAAAAGAACTATCAATGTATATAAACACAACGAAATTTGTTTTTTAAAGAAAAGAGAAAGAATTATTGAAATTTGTATAATTTGTCTTTATTTTGAATGGCGAAATATGTTGATCAGTCACTGATCGATAAAGACCAACCAAAGATATTCATTGCAATTTGAGATGATATTAATTTTAGCTTGTTATGCCTACAGATGTAAGCATACGCATATCTATTACAAGTATCAGCCTACACAAAACTGACTGTAACAATAAAGATAATCATATTGAAGATGAATAATATTGTATTGCTTTCAAAGAGAAGTCTGAGATAAAGTTGATAGGTTGTTATCGATAAAACATTACAATGAGATTCTGCAGATTCACTGTGATCATCAATCTATACTGCCTATTATGCAAATGCTGACTATGAGCTGTGGTAGTTCAATCATAATACAGAATACTCAAGTAGAATGACATCAACTTTGCCATTTCAAGCAGTTGTTTATTCAAGACTTATCAGACAATACCTATAATCACGCTCACACAAAACTTCTTGTTAAACAACAATGTCAAAACTGACCAACTCAGCAGATAATCTCTAATATTAACACATGTATTGGTGAGATAAAGTGGTGATGTGAAAATAAAATCTATCTTAATGATTTCAGTTTCATAAACCTATGCATCTACATTAATGTATTTTGGATTATCTGATCTCCATACATTCACATAACATTGCCATACAAGAAACACTTACAAAGAAAATAATTTAAATAGAAGTATTAAAGATGCACTGATTAAATAATCAAAAATTTACAATTGAGTAATTATCTGAATGCATAAACAGTCATTACTCAAATTGAGTAACTATCTGAATGCATAAACATTCCTTACTCAACTCAAATTGAGTAATTATATGAATGCATGAACATTCATTACTCAAATTGAGAAACTATTTGAATATATAAACATTCATTACTCAACTCAAATTGAGTAATTATATAAATGCATGAACATTCATTACTTAAACTCAAACAAATGATCCTTAGTTTAAATGAACTACAAGAGAGGAAGTTAAAACCGTATCTCTCAAATGGTTGATGTCATCAATCTGTCACCACTGTGACTCTCAAAGCAAATGTGCAATAATATTTTCTTGGCGTGTTTGTGAGTAACATAGATATCTATGTATTATATCTATGCATGATATCTATGTATGATATCTATGCATGATATCTATGCATGATATCTATGCATGATATCTATGTATGATATCTATGTATGATATCTATGTATGATATCTATGTATGATATCTATGTATGATATCTTTGCATGATATCTATGCATGATATCTATGCATGATATCACAGGATATGACATAAGAAAGAAATATATGTAGATACACTTGGCTTGAATTATTCATCTCTATATATTCTTCATGCTCATAATTTCAAGACAGTGACTATGAGGTGTTGAGCTCTCAAACAGCTTGATTAACAGCAATTCAACTATCTTTGACAATGCACTCAATTCTGGAACCACTCATTACTGATACATCTCAATAATTTCAAGAGCTTGTCTTGTGCAGATGATTACTAGTATTACCAGAGAGCACACGTATTGAAATCTTCGTATGATCATGAGTAATAGTACATAATATTTAGTGGGATGAATCACTTTAGAAAATAAATCTTATTATATGGAATACAGATACCTTATCGTAACATTCAATGAATTCATAAATTATGAACTTCAATGCTGTCATTTCTTTAATGATTGAATAGGTACTGTGCAATTGTAATTTTAAATAACATCAGATATATGTAACTGAAGCGTGCCGGTAACAAAAGAGAAAATAAAATTAAGTCAATTACTATCCTAGATAATATTGTAAATCATAAAGTAGATATATTTTCAATAAATTTGATCATTTTTTATTTCATCTCACAAATCTAATTGTAGTTTGTCTTGTGCAACATAGGCCAATAAAATGAACAAAGATAAAATTAACCTTGTTGTAGAAAAGTGTATTTATTATTTTATTTTATTGTATAATAAGTATATTCCTGAAATTTGGAAAGTATAACTTCTCCATTCAAGGAGTATCTATGAATCCGAGAGAGCGTTGTGATCGAAGATTAATAGAAATCTGAGTATGAGAACTTTTTCAATGAAGGAACGTAGATTTTCTTATGCTAATATGTCTGTAAAGGGATTTCCTTTTTCGATGGATTTCATAGATTTCCAACGAGAAAGTTTTCTAAAGTTTCATTGTTAATGCGTAGGCCTCCAATTCGACGTATTTAAGCCGGAAATACATCCAGGAAGTTGGAAATCTATGAACATTTTCTAACCTTTTTTTTCTTTTTTCTTTTTCCTTATAAATCCCATAAATAAAACATTTCCATAAATGCATAAGAAAAAATATTTTTGCAACAAGGCTAAATTTCCCTTTTTTCCTTTTTTTATCACAAATCTATTCACTAATTGGTAACAATACTTTTGCTTTGGTTTATTATTAATGATTAAAGTTTGGTAACTTACAAAGATATTTCTGATTTAAAAGCGCTAGAATCTTTTGGATAAAATTTAGGCAATATTTTCATTTCTGGAGAACCTTTGATTTGTTTCTTCAATTTGACTGACATGTCTAACCATCCCTGAAAATTGATTAATTCATATTTTATTTATATTTATATATTGATTATACATACATATATATATAGTAAAACTTTAAAGATCATCAGATTTGCTTACTGGTTGACATGTATCACTAGTAAGCATTAACTGAAAATATTTGGCATCCTGACTCAACTTCAGATGATTCGACACATGATAATAGAGCCAATCTCCATGCTGTTTGGACTAGTTGAATGAAATGAAGGAATATCTTAACAATAATATGTATAATAACTAAAAGTTAAATATCTCATTTCAAATCTTTCAAATCATGACATTTTCATGGAGCATCAGGTCTGACATATGGATAAGTATGCAAAGGTAACTTATTCATAAATTTCAGAAGTCAAATAACATAATAGACATATTCAAATGGTTATTTAGTAATTAAAGGATTTAGCCAGTTTCCAGCCAATTAGCCAGAATTGACATGAGGATAACAAGATTGTCAATTTTTTTATTTTTTATTACAAGTCACTGGAATTTTATCTAAATGTGACAGAATTATTAACTGGCAGAATTTTAGTGAAACCATTGTTATACAAAAATCTAAAATCTAAATAAAATACTACACAACATATTGAAATTTGAATTTTAAGAGAGAAATAATGCCGGACTTTTCTTTCGCATCATTGCGGTTTGTCAATTTTGCGTAATAAACGTTATTATTATTATTATTATTATTATAATTTATTTGCCATAAACTGAAATGTTTAGTTTTTTCTCTGAGACAACATAAAAATATTTATCAGAATGCAAAATGATGTTTCCTTTGCCTTTTAAGAATATGAAATTAAAATATAGAATAGCATGCCAAAACAAAGCAAACAAATTTACCATTTAAGTACAAAGTTCTAATGGAAAGTTGAGAAATTGTAGTATAACTTAATAACTTGTTAACTTACATAATATTCTCATCTCATTTTATTACTGAGAAACCTTTCAGCACTCACAAGACAAACAGTGTGTCTAACTGAGCCGAAGAAGGAGATATGGGATATAGTGAAATTGTGACTGTAATAATAGTGAGGACATCATAATCATACACTGCATTTCACTTCACTAAATCAATAATAGAACAGAAGTGAATCTAGGATTCTACAAAAGGGACCCTGCGGAATAAAGTTTTCTTCACTTTTATAAAATCACAGGTAAAATTCTTTTAGAGGAGAAAGAGGAAGGGAAAAGGAGAAAGAAGAAGGAGAAGGAAGAAAAGAGGAGGTTTTTAGGAAATAAAGGTGCCTTTTCAAAGCATTCAAGGATAGCTGGATCTGCCAATGTAGAATATCAATAATAAAATGCGATGAAAATATTGTAATACCGCTACTTTTATATTTTCTTTACTTATTCAGTAATATGGGAAACTTGGATCAGAAGATTCGAGTGTAATTGGTGTGAAGTAGATTAAACAAAAAGGTACCATATCACAAAAATTAATAATATTTTATCAATAATTATAACAATGATACTGTTATTTATGTTTTTGAAAATGTAATAATTTTGAAGATAATATGTTATGATTGCTTTAAGAAAATTGTTTATATAAATTTCATGTAAGGATCATCTCATAGGATGGGTAAGATTGGATAAGGATCATCCAATTCCGCAATGACAAATATGAATAAATAGATACTGCAAATCAAAAATAAATAAAACTTTATAATAAATAAGCATGAAGTGATTTTAAGTTCAAAAATATATTGATATGAATTATTAAATCTGATCAGTTAGTTATAAACAACTACCATACCTTGACAACAATCACATAGTCTAATAGTTGTTGAAGATGTCTTGATATTTTATCTATTAAAAACTTGCTCTGTGCAGTAATAAAAAATTGACTTCTCAGCCGCATGAAATTTAAAAAATATTTTCAGTAACATTTTATTTTCTAGTCTAAATTTGATAATCTTCTATTTTACATTCATAATTTCAAAAATAGTTTTAGAGTAATATTTTTTATTTATGTGATTTAAATACTGGTATGTCCAATTGGTAATTAAATGTCCAATTCTGGTATCTTAGGTATATATTCTGAGTGCAGGTCATAATGTCACCTGGTCATAACGTCACCAGGTCAAAACATCACCCAGCAATTATAATATTATGATTGAATGTTATGAATGATTAGGTTATACCTATAATATGGTTAAGGTTAAATGTTTATTTATTTATTTATAAAATTGTTTGACCGAAATAATCTAAATTTATTTTATTATTTTTATTATTACTACCCTAAAATATACCTTAGTGGTAATTTACTTAGGTATTTATAAGGTATACATAAATATATTGTATGGATAATAATATAAATAATATTTTATGCTGGTGACATTATGACTAGGTGACGTTTTGCCCTGGTGATATTATGACCTGTAATCATATTCTCCTATGCTTGTATCTTATGTATATGTTTCTAACATTGTAGTGGAAGCAGATGGATGTTTTTTGTCAGCATACAAAATAAGACATGCACAAAACGTTTATGTTGATTTGTTTAATAACATAAAATAAATAATGCTAAAACATAATTTGAATTTATGAATATCAAATATGAGATTACCCATAAGTCTTTAAAAAATTAGTAAATTAAGCATATAAACGATCTGGATGTAAAAATCTAATAATTAAAACTAAAATTAATAATTTATTATTTCAGACTGTATATTACAGAAGTAGTTATTTTCAGCTGATTTCCACTTGGAATGTCAACAATAACATTTATATCTGTTTCCTCTCGATTAAATAACTTCTTAAAAAAACTAGCCATTTTTCAAATAAATACGTAAAAAGATGTTTACATAATTTAATAATTCAGCTCATTAAAACAGTATTTATATATTTATATATTCACGAATTTTAAGATTATTATATATCTATCTAACGGTATGAACGGTAGTATATCAACGATATTACTTTGGTTTAAAGTTAAATGGAGAACAAATATGTCTTATAAGTGAATTTGTTGAACTGTGTAATAGTTTTCACATGCGTCAACCAACTCAGTTACGAAGGTTGTTATATTTCATTTAAGATAAGGATGATTAATTCTGAAGAACTTTTTTATTTTAAGTTGTACATTATATAAAGTTTCGTTTTTAACATACTGTACTAGCTGTTTTGAAATGACGTCACACTTTTAGGGGATTTTTGAACCTTCCCTCCCCTTCGTCACAAAATTAGGCACACTCCCCCTCCAAAATGACCTCACTTTTATTTAAAACAATAATATAATTATAGTTTAACCCAGGGACTATACTATAATATATGGTTTATATATATATAGGTATATATTATAGTATAGTCAATATATGGTTTAACCCTTTAAAAGTAATTTTTTATGTGGATGTCCCATTTTAAATTATTCTGTATATAGTGAGTCCAATGGTTTATTTAGTAGCTGTCATTTCATTTATGTATGTTCCATAGTTTTGAATTGTATTTTGTTGTCTCTTCTGAAATTGACAAAAGGAGCTCGTTTTCTCTAATGTTTAGAGTGCGAGCGTTACAGTCTATAACCCTTCATTGCTGCTTTTTAATGCAAGGTTGATAGATAATTTTTCAAGAGTTCATTATATGGTCCACTGATTCCACAGTAGTTAAGTTTATCAAATAGTATTTTATTATCCAGACGACCAAAAGCTTTTTGTAAATCAATAAAAAAACAAATACTCTAAAAAAGATAATAAACTGTTGGTATTTCAGCTAACACCATTTTATTTTATTTTAAAATAGTTTGTAACTTTGAAGTATTATTCTAAACATGTTACATGTTACATATGTTATATGTTTGTGCTATAGACATACAGTATGTCTATAGCACAACTTCATCCAAAATTGCGCACTCGCAAATTGCTTCTCCGCGGCACAGGCTTAAATTGTTAAATTCAAACTGCCTAGATATAATTACTTGATTACAAATTGCTTTATGTGTATCACACGGCGTTATCCTTTTGGAATGAGCTTCCGGCTCAAATAATTATTTTATATATTTGTCTATATTTTCAATTGACTAATGTATTATACTTATATTATAAGTATACATATTATAATGATTTATGCATTCTGTGGTTTTTTGAAGTTATGTACCAAGTTTATAATCCAAGTTATGTATACTTACCCGTTACCAAGTTATACTCAATTTTAATTTAGATTTGGGATCATTATCTATTTGTAATCTCTAAAGTCCGTGGATGACAGTGCGCTCGTCAAAAGCCTTTGAAGAAAATAAACAGAAACGGGAGCCTTTATCTTTTTTAAAGATCATTTTTAAGCACAATGCTTTGGATTATAGTTTTGAAAAGACAACCACAATATGCATTATATAATTTATTTATTTATTTAAACAACATTTTGATATACCGTACATAAAAACAAAAAAATTCAAATGAGAATTATAATTATAATTTGCATCGAAAATAGGGTTCCAAATCAAGATTTGAAAATTGTGTTCAATAACTTGATTTTTACACATCTTGATTTCCTTGTAATTCTATTTTCCTTGATGCCATCAGGGTTGTACAATGTTGGACAGTATAAGCAACAATCTCCAAGCAGGTGACCACACTGACACCAATATAGAATCCGAGAATACCACCGATATCTGAGAGAAGATCTTTCGATTCATACGCTTGACTCTCCTTCCATTCAGAAGCTCTACTGCTGGGAGCAGACAGAATAATCTGTAATCATGAACAACTAGAAATAATTATCTCATCTGAGAAATACCTGTTAACGCTGTTAACCATGTAATAAGGGAAGAGAAACGACTCTTTCTTATAGATATTTGTATATCGATTATTTGATACCAAGCAAGTGACAGAAAATCCTACATATCTCCACCATTATAAATTGATGAATTTCAAATTGGCATAGCGTCGTAACTCAATGGTGGACATTGATAATTCTTTTACTGAATTAAAGTATAAAAGGAGCGTTTTTCAATGATATAAAATTCATAATAAAGTCTAGCGAAAATATTTTTTCTTGCTTAGTAAGATAGATTGAACAAAATTATATAAAAATTATATAGTAAATACACAAGCTATTGTTCTATCAAGATCTCATTAATTAACTATTATGAATTTTATATCATTAGAAAGCGCTCCTTTTCTACTTTAATTTAGTAAACCAATTATTAATGACCACCATTGAGTTTTGAAGCTATGCCAATTTGAACTTCACCAATTTATAATGGTGGAGATAGTATTTTCTGTCACTTGGTAGGGAATTATTTGATATACAAATATCAGGTATCGAGAGTGGAAACTCTTTGTAAATTATTTCTCTATGATTCAAACTGTTATAGCGGCAAAGTGCAATGAGCGATTTTAAAAATTATTTTACCAAAAAGAAATTACTTGATCAAATCATCAATTATGAAAATACAATCAAAAAAATTCCAATTTTATCGGGTTTTTTGGGGTTTTTTACTGCGGTTTATCTCAAGTCTATTCTAGTAGCATTGCGCTATTTCAATACAATATCAAATTCAATTATTTTTGTAATTTTTGCTTTACCTTGACAAAGTTTTCTTTCAGTTTCATTTTATAATTTTCATCAACTTGAGAATTATAGCGATAATCATTCACGGCTCTTTTTAGAATGATTGAATCCTTGTAGTTCAGGTTGTAATTCCACCCCTCCATGTCTGACAGGGGATAGTTCATTCTCTCCAGAGAATAGATTGGTTTCTTGCACGCATTGTATTTTTCACACCGGCTAACATATTTACTGAAATCAAAACTCCCAGGGTCAGTACAATATCCCGGCATATTCAGAAGGGACATGTGAAGAGCAAGAGTGCAAAAGCGATATTTTCCAGTTTTCCATAATTTTACTGATAGTGGATACATCCCCCAGGTACAGTTACACTCTCTCAAGGAATCATTGTGGTAGAATTCATAGAGACAATCCCACATACCTGCTGCATAGACTTCTGACTGCTGCTCATTTAAATATTCTCTTGTCAAATCGAGCTAAAATTAAAGAATTACAATATTCAGCATTCTATAATCTTAATGATTGACATTTGTTGGTAATATTCTGAGAACAGAGTTGTTTTCTCTTAAAACATGATACTCTGATATGTTTCTCTGTTGTTATGTTAAAATATCATATCATTTTTTTTCTGATTATGATCCTTATATTCTTCTTGTTTTCACATTTTCATTGTCCGTATGCTGCTTTTGTGTACCAATATTCGCGATATCTCTCTCGTCGCCATCTATCTGCTCTTGGTCACCCTGATCTTCTTCTCTTACATTCTGCCGACTGTTTCACTTGGTTAAGCTCTTTTTGTTATTCTAGTGCCTTCAATTCGTATTTCATGGTTATGAAGATGGTATATTAATCTAAATTCTCTGTGGTTATCATGATTGAATCTAAATAATTTGTTCAACTCTATATCTCACATAAGATCTATATAATTCTGTAAATACTATAGAAATCGGACTATTAGCGGCTGTTTAGTCTAGAAATGACATCTTTGTTTAAATTGTGGCAAGAAGCAGCTGTACGGACTACCGTGGCAAAAAATATTATTTGAATATGGTAAGATCTTGCTGCGTTGTGTTAACAGAGACACGCCAGAAAATAGGCAGAAAGGAATATCGTTTCATGAGTAAGAGAATAATGAAGTTATTGTTTTGTGGTCAATTCTGTATTTGAAACATGATAAACAAATCCTTACCTGAGTTAACAAAGAAATATTATCGGATACACATTTGGAAGGTGAAATTCTTAAACTGCTCAATAAGTTTTCAGATAATTCCATCTCAATAATTGTTGGTAAGATATTAATTAATCCACAGACTAAATTTCGAAATTAAGCTGTTTACATGAAGAATACAAAATAAAGCCGGGTCAATCAATATACCTAACTGTTATAGCGGGCAGGCCTGCTCAATACACCAACACTCACTAATTTAAGAGTACAATTCCAGTGAAAATAATCCACCAATAATCTCTGTCCTTCTCACTAAAAATCAATACCAAATTTCTCCGCTCAGCATGATTCATCGGGGTTCGTATCGATGGCATTATATCTATGAATAATAGAGAGCAAATGTTGCCATCGCTTGTAATGATAAATAAACAGTGTTGTCTTATCTAGACTACCCGCCACAAATAATAAATAATTGGATCAAATTGAGGTTCCTGAGGTTATGCAATATCTTCTAATTGGTCATTGGCATCGGTTTCGGAAAGCACGCGTTGATAAAGCAGAATCTGCTGTAAATCTTATTTTCTATGGATACCTAGACCTGTTTATCTTTGCTAATGTCCATTGTTTATTACTCCAAAAGACATCTTCAACAGATTCTTTATGCATTAACCACATTCAAACTAAAGAGATCTACAAGAAAGGAGTTATTCAGATGAAATCTGTGGAATTTTAATCGTCAATCACTATAGTCCACTATTCATTCGTAAATTACTAGTCAAGCCAATCGAGTAATTCAAAATGTTACCCTATTCTTCAATCTAACGTGAACAATAACTTGTGTCAAGAATCTTTTGTGAATCCAACAGCAGATAAAATCAGTTCAGTCCATTTCACAGAGTTAAATGCAAAATCAACAAAAACAATTGTCGAACCAGCTTTCTTGGGGTCGATCAGGCCGAACGAGGGATAGTTCCCTGCGCCACCGAGTCAAGTGCTATCAAGTGATTCTCTTATCTAATTCCTATCAACAAAAGGAAAACTCGAATCAACAACTATCCGCTCGTAAGAATCTTACAGTTATTGACTCCCCTCGAGATTGCCTGCTTCATAGTATTTCGACATGCTTACGAGTAAAAGGATTTATTATCCATGTTTACCAACTGGAACAGTGTACTGAGCAGACATTTTATAATACACCATTCGGAGACTTTAGCGCCTTTAATTATAACTAACTCAATCAAATGTAGAATCAAAATTTTCTCTTCAAACCTTCAGAATTTTCAAGAAGTCTCTGGGCGCGCTATTATACAAGAACTAGAAATTTGTTTTCGACTACACAGTGACCACTACGATGCATGGGGATTGTTTATCTTTAAATCAAAGACAACACCACATGTTAAGAACAACAAGAAAAAAATATCCCATATAATAAAGAGAGCTTCAACTCTACATCCAGACAACGCAAATAATTCAGGACGTCAACCCAATATCCTAACAAGTATGTACTGCAGATATTCCAGTCCTGTCGGAAGCTAAAATATTCTCAAATGCCCAGATTACAATGAATAACTAGCCATCAATTTATGTTCTAAACATCGCATCTCTAGTAAAACCACACGCTATCAAGCTTCAGAACTGAATATATCCTTGAACATAAAAGCGATATTATCATCATTTCGGAAACACACCTGAAAAATCAACATGAATCCAAGCTTCTCAACATATGTAGGAGGATACATTCTATAGAAGAGATTGAACTAAACCAATAGGAGGAGGAGTTGCCTGTTACATCAAAGATAATCTAATTCTAAGGTTTGGACCCCTGTCTCCGACCTTCCTGACTTTGAACTCCTTGAACTCCCGTGGCTTCAAATTAACGCCAACAATAGGAAAGTCACAGTTTGCTGCATCCACCGTCCACCTAAACCCATATATTCTGAGTGTGATCTCTTCACATATCGATTCCTGTATCATCACTATTAAGAAAAACTCCCCAGATACTGATATATGTAATCATAGTGGGGGAAATCAATCAATTTCCAACGGCCACTCACCTAACTGACCGGCCTCACACCCATTGTCAAGGAACCCACAAGAGATAAGAATCATCTCGACCAATCAGAGTGACCAAAAGCGACCACAAGATGATCATAGCCTCGCACAACACTATTAATGTAGACTACATACAAGGAAAAAGAATAAACAAATTATTTTCTTTCCGAGAACACCGCAAAACAAAGGGTTAACTTTCACCAAAGACATCCCAAAACTACAATTCCACATACCAAAACGTTTTCAATCTCCAACCCGCCTTTGATCTCTTCAATGAAAGAACCCACTTACTTCTAGATCAGTATTTTCTTAAACGAACTTTTCGAACGTTACGCTTATGCGCGTCGGTCGTGTGGACGTCAATTTATGTCGAATTTTAGACTTAACTTAAGGTTGAAAGCTAGTATTAAATAACTATTTTACTGGATCATTATTATACTTAACACGATTATTGCAAAGATGACTATTCGTCATAAAATGACGACTGCTGGACATTAAAAAATGACTCAGTACGTCCAGGACCGTAATCAGTCGCTTCTGACGTCCTCCGGACGTCGAAAGATGTTCAAACATTGCACAAAATATAATGGTGTTACTACCAAACAAGATAGAGATAGACTGAATGCTTTCGTCCAACGCGCAAAGAGCTGTAGCCTTGATAATACTTCAATTTGCTCATTTGCCTCTGAATACGATCAATATCTTTTCCTCGCAATCTGCAACAATGAGAAACGCAGGCAACGGTCACTGATGCCAAAGAATAAGACGACAAAATACAACTTGCGTCAGCCGACGTACCAGTTGACTACAGCACGCTCATACCGGAATAATATAACCATAATAATGATTTTAAACATGAAAATGATTATTGATTATTATTAAAACATGTAAAATTTACATGGCAGTTTTCAGATATCTACATTCTCCGCTCGTAGCTACAATTCATAAAAATCACAAGGAAATCTTAGATAACACTCACATAGCTGATAGTATCTTGTTTCTCTGAGCAGGGAACATCTTCCTTATTAATCATATTGTAGTAATTCATAGAAATCAAAATATGATTCTTTTGTCCTTTTCTGGTCAGCACGTTCGTTGACCTCAAATGAGGATATTCTCCCGATGGTACGATATAGACCGCGTGTGAATTATCTCTGATGTTAGAAGCTAATGGATGCAATTTCTTGTTCTCATTACTTGAAACATTTAATAACTCATTGTCATACAGGAGACTGAACTCATCTATGAACAGTGTGAAATGCAGAGCTCCATATTGGTACAGGTACTGTTTCATGAAGTCTTTAAGCTTATAGCAGGAGAAGTGATAACTGTGGGGAACCTAAAGAAATGAACATGTGGAAATATGTAGAGATCGGACAATAATAAGGCTGTTACATTTAGTTAAGTTATTTAACGATCTATACAGGTTTATTAATTCAAATAAATTTGTTTTATAATAATAAAATAACTTTGTTCAATCTGTCTATAAATAATCATTCTTCTGACATATTTTAAGACAGAGATTGATCGATAAGACGTTCACATCCTCATCATACAGATAAGTAAGACCTCAGTTATACGACCCTCAGTTATGCGACCCTCAGTTATACGACCCTCAGTTATACGACCCTCAGTTATACGACCCTCAGTTATACGACCCTCAGTTATTCGACCCTCAGTTATACGACCCTCAGTTATTCTACCCTCAGTTATACGACCCTCAGTTATACGACCCTCAGTTATGCGACCCTCAGTTATACGACCCTCAGTTATGCGACCCTCAGTTATACG
>JAYJLU010161084.1:0-15075 GCA_036873645.1 Minona dolichovesicula | reverse complement strand
TATAGGAACACATCAACTTGTACAAAATCCAAAATGTTTCTTTGGGTCAGACAGATATTTAATGACCTTTTGGGTTTTCCTTTTTGTTAAGTGGAATACAGCTAGTGGTATTATTATGGCTCAATTGAGAGCCACAAAAAGTTCAGATCTGCCTGGTCGATGAGTTGAGAACCACAAAATAATATTTGATAAATATAATGAATCATTTACCTCTTATAAATTGGTTTGTTATTATACAGGTTGAGTCAGAATTCACTACATATCCAGACACACTCGGTGAACACATTTCACTAGTTAATCTTACACTTAGCATAGTATTGATCTATTGATTACTAATGATTAGTGAATGATTATTTTTTTATTATTCTGTATTGATTGTTCAATTATGATTATTTTTTTAAATAATAAATCTAATATCTGGATATGTAGTGAATTCTGACTCAACCTGTATAATATACTTGTTTTTTAAACAAATTTCAAATATATTTATAAAAATAATTTTGAGATCAAAGAATATTTCTTTAAAAAAAGAGCAGCCAAATCAGAATCATTTCCTGTAAATTTTTTCTGACATGTTTCTCACAAACAAAGCATCAATATCTTTGATGCTTGAAACAACTTCCAGTTAGAGAACTCTAATTTTAGAGCACTCTAAGCCTAACTCAAATTCCTCCATTTGTGATCATCTTTATTCATAACTGTATATCCAATTTTTCTAAGAATTTTAGTATTTTATCTAGTGATACTTTAGACTAACATTAGAATTAACAGGCATCCAAAGGAAATTTTAGGGCAAATTTAATCGAATTTGAGATCGATACAAAAATGTAAATGGGTGTGAGGGTCACCTACTGACCATCATAGTCCAACATTTCATAAAAACTAATTTTAATATTAAGAGCATAAATGTCTTAAAATGGATTTTATTTGCCTGCGGCACTTATGTTATCTAATCAAAAATGTTTATACATCAGGGTGTCACACTCCCCATGAAATTGCAAAATTCCTTGAATTTTTCATATTTAGCTGTATTATATTTTTATATTATGCATTTATATATTTTTCAAGGTCCATACCAACTCTTAAAAACTCATGATATCACAATCTTGAAATATAAGCTCCTTTAATAGCTATAGTGTGGGTAGTGCCAGAAAACGCTATCATGCATTTCTGGAGGATACAAAGAAGAACAGCGAATTGGAAATAGATAAATGTCAGAAGAGTACAGCTTTGGAAGAACTCGATGGGTTTTTTAAAATGTCGGAAGCTTGAATTTCAGGAGATTGACTTGCTGAAGAGGCTGAAAAAAAGATCAACTTAATCTTAATGTGAAGTCTAATGCTTGTGTCGAGCTGAAAAAAAGACAAAAATATGTGATTGGAACTTTATCTTCTGCGATTGATGAATTATCTGATAATTTTACTTGTTAATAGGAGTTTGCTTAACATTTTAGTCATCATTTCAATCATCTACTATTTATATACTGTATCAACTTTCTGTCAAACTTTGGTTTAACTGTCTTAATTGTACAAAGATTATTTATTAATCATTCTAATTATATTATCATTACATTTTTTCAGAAATTTCCTTGAAATTTGGGAGTGATATGTTGAATTTGTAAATATGTATGGCATAATTTTTTCCAAAATGTTTCCGAGATAATTGGATTGATAGATTGACCTGTGAATTATAGTTTTGAAAATTGTGTCTTGTGTCTCAAACAAAATAATATATTCTAAGATATATCTGAACACTCATTTATATGCATTCTAAGTAATAAAACCTAAAATAAGGCAGAAAAAAGGCTATGCTGTCCGCATAGCCAGGTATATTACAATTTTCCGGAAATTTTTGGGCGGGCTGTTTGGATGACTGAATTAAGGAGTCTCTCTACATTTTAAAAAATAGACCTTTAAACATTCAAGTCAATCAAGGGGCTGAATTTAGTGTTAAAATTTGTAAAAATGAGTGAAATGGATTTTTTACAGATACTTGTCCTGCTACGAAGTTTTAATCTGAAAATCTGTACTTTTATGTGCCTGTTTTATATAATAATTTGGATTGCAAATTGAACTCATAGAGAGTTGTGACTATATAAATACCAAAACTTATTTACAATAATAAACTCATGTAATAGAAACGCAAAATATATCAAAATATACACTTATATTGATGAATGTTATGGTTATTTCAATATATGCATTATACAACATAATTCAAGAGACTCATGGGCTGCTTAGCCAATGAATGGGTGTGAGGGATTTGGTTGGACCCTCCACAGAACAAAATTTTGGTACACTCAATGTTTAGGATTCACCCACCAGAAATTGGCTCTCTATTTTTAAGTAAGAGCCCAGCTTGCTAAGTACATGAGGTCTAGCTCTGTAGAAAATCCTGACTATACCCGTAAGACTTGATAGGACCTATTTTTATGGGCTCGATTATACATTTAATGAATATGTCATTCATGAACAACTTTTATTCAAACATCAATCATATCCTAATATATTTGCAAAAACCCAATGTATCTATCTACATATTGTAAATTAATTAATAAGTCAAGAAATGATCCATAATCTATATTTTTGATTGATTAGCCTAAATATTGTCTAGGTAGTTTTGGTTAAAGGAAAATTTGACACGATTGATTCTTAACAACGAACTTAATTGTTTGGACAAGAATTAGGTATAACTTTTGCTTTTGTTTTTTAAAAATAGTGAAAATTATAATTTGTTATGACACACTAGTTATCTAAGATCTTTATTTCCAGCCATGTGCATATTGATGTTTCCTTTTACATTCTATAGTTAATTGACAATTAATTTTGTGTGTTGTCCTAATCAGGTGCTATAATCTTTAGGTATATACAAGAGGTACTATGCAGAGGAGAGGACGGAGCCAGTATTCAGTTCAACAAGTTGGTGGTGGTGGAGGAGGATTGGTAAAGCTCAACATTTCAAATTTAGACTTTGGAGTATCCGATGATGATATCAAAGTAAGAAATTTTAGTTGATTAAGTTTTGCATAATGTTGTTTTTGGAATATATAAGCCAATTCTAAATTGTCTGATTAATAATGTATGATTTATAAACAACTAATAATTTAAGTACCTAGAATTCTAAGATTAAGCAATAAGTAAATATTAGAGAAACCTAGTGTAACCACTCTTGCTAGTAGATATTTGTAAATCGATATTTCCCAACCAAGTGACAGAAAATCCTATCTTCACCATTATAAATTGAGGAAGTTCAAATTGTCATAGCAGGGTTCAACCTTGTCAGGGAATTTGGACTCCTGTCTGGAAGAAATTAAAATGAAGCTCTAAATTTTTATATTAAAGGTTATTTTTACTTGTTAGATGAATCATGTTTTTTTTTCTTCACTTTTTATATGGAAATAATTTACGCTTCGCGCTATGTTAAATACATATAAATATAACACTATTTTATTTTAGACCTGCAGACCTTAAGAAGTATACCTAGGTGTATATTTGAACATTCAGTGTAGTTAATCAAATAATGTCATCTAACAATTGGTTCAATCATCCCCTTCAGGTTTTAACTATAATAATTAAATACCATTCACACACCTGATGGAATTTAATCTAGGAAATTTTCATAGATGATTTCTAATTCTGGCTTAAATACATCGAATTGGAGGGTCACATTACGGGCATATAGCAATAAAATTTTGGAAATCTTACTTAATGTACTTTTCCATGCATGCATAAGGAAAATACTATTAATATACTTGTTTAGTCATAAATCAATGAAAAAATACACGAAAACGTGTTTACACTTCATAAAAATCAGGGAAAATGGAAGATGAAACTCCTACACAAACGAATTTACAAAAGGAAATACTGCAGCAATTAATCAAAGTCAATTAACAGAAATGAATGAAAATGCTGTAAACTGCAATGAAGAAAAATCCTATCCTTTTTCGACCCCCCTCCCCACCTCTGGAAAGGAATGAAATGTGACAAAATGACAAAGTATGCGGTGGGTTATTAAAACCGGCCATTTAGTTTAGTTGCTATGACAATTTGAATTTCACCGATTAATAATGACTGATTTTCTATCGCTTAGTAGGCATAAATCGATATACAAATATCTACAAGAGTGGTTACTTTATGAGCAAAAGAATTTAATCAATATTGTGTTTTAAAAGTTATTGAATGCAAACTTGTTTATCTTTATTTTTATTAGTGTTTCGTCTGATATTTTCCCTGGATGATAATAAATTAAAATCAACGAAAAGTGTAGATTTCTGAATGAAAGGCTCGGCAACTATATGGTTTCTAATTAATTTAAACATATTAAATATATGGTGATACATATAAAGAAATAATTTTTTTAAAATTTTTAACAGGAGTTGTTTTGGGAATTTGGTGATTTACGTAGAGCTGCAATACATTACGATAAATCTGGACGTTCTCTTGGTATTGCTGAAGTTGTGTATACTTCCAGGAATAGTGCCACGAAAGCTTTAAATAAATATAATGGTGTTCCCCTAGATGGAAGGAAAATGATAATTAAAATTGCTGGTGATCAAGCACAGCAACAATCTAAAGGAGTTGACTTTCAAGCTCGGCTTGGTAATGTCAGGGGTGCTAGTGGCAATCGTGGTGGACGTGGGCGAGGACGCGGTGTTAAAAGAGGTGGTGCACGAGGAAAAGTACCCATGAATGTAACTAAAGAGCAGCTAGACACGGAGATGGATGATTATAATGACAAGGTAAGTTATTTCTATTCATTTCTCATAGTTGTGTACAGTGTGTACAGTAAGGAAATATTACTGTGTATTATACTGGGCATTAGAATGAGTATGCGATAATCTTTTCAATTTTAAATTTATTCATACAGATGCAAATTCAATAATTTTTTTACCCGTCTAGATTTTAGATCGTTAAGAGTTCTTTGGCGGTAGCTTATCGATGTTATCGTTGGGAGAAAATATGAGCAAAATTATTAAATATAATATCAGTGATTTTGAAGAGTATATGCCGACCAAAATAAACAATTCAATTCTATTAACTAAGATAACTGAATCAGAGGATATAAAGTTAATCTTCAAATTTTCCAATAACAAATCCAGCTGCTTTGACAGAATTTCCCAGTTCCTATTTTTTTAAATGCGTAGATCGCACCTAGTGTGACAAAACTTATCAATTACTCAATCAAAGAATCAGTTTACACTGATTGTTTAAAAACAGCCAGAATCATTCCCATGTTTAAGAATGGTTGCGAACTTGAAACCTCAAATTATAGGCTGAGCTGTTTTAATAAAAATTTGGAACAAAAAATACATTCTGATTTATCTAACTTCATCGAACAAACAATATTATTTATTCTAACCAATTTGGATTTAGAAAATTCCACAATTCAATAGACGCTTTAATTAAAACACATTATTTTATAATCAGTGAGCGCCGAAAAAATAACAAAATCATCGTAATTTTTCTTGATGCGTTTGACAGTATAGATAACAGCATAATTATACGTAAATTAGATTATTATGGTATTTCAGGACCTTGCAACAAATTAATTCAAAGTTACTTAACAAATAGAAAATGCATAACTGAAATTTCTGGGATGTCCTCTGACCCCAAAGTTATTAAATACGGGTTCCTTACCCCAAGGTTCCTTACTCGGACCACTGCTTTTTACCTTTATATGTTAATGATATAAAAAGCCTAGCTGTCAACATTGAAATAAATCTCTTCGCAGATGATACAAGTCTGTTCTGCACAGCTAAAAATTATGAACAATTACGTAATAAGTGCAGTGAAATATTGATAAAATGCTCAAAGTGGCTCAATAGTAATTGTCTCTCACTTAACGTGGAAAAAAGCTCATTATGTTGATTTTTGATCGAGGCAACCTTCACCTAATACTTGGGGGAATGATTCTTCAAAATAATCTCAACTGGGAACTTCATATCCAAATGATCATTAAAAAAATTAGTTCTAAAATTCCGCTGCTTTATCAGTTACAAAACTTGCTTCCCAAGCAAAAAAATCCATAATATTCAACTCATTGGTTATGTCTAACATTATTACGAAAAATAAAAACGTGGACTAGATTGCTTCAAAAATCTCAAAATAGAATACCAAAAATTCTATTTCATTTACCTAAACGATCAACTACTAAAACTCATAAAGATGCTGAAATTTTAAAGATTGATGACTTCTGCAAACAAAGAGCCGCACTTATTAGTCACAGAGTCATCCATCATAATAATAAATCTAATATTGCCCACACTGAAATGTCCCGTACTAATAATCTAAATAACAAATGTGAGAAATAACACCAATTTAACAATTACGGCCGAATCATATCTCAAATATAATAAAATTTCTGAATTTGCAGCTGTAACTGGGAACGAAATTCCAAAAGATTTCTGTTCATCTGGCTGCTCTTGATTTAATTTATACTACTGTTTTTATGATTGATTTATTATTAATTCACTTTATTGTCGCGCACCCGTTTCTATATTTTTCTTATTAACACCGTATTTCAATATATTATATATGCCTATAATGTTTATATCATATACTTTTATTGAATTTTAAATATGCTGACATAAAGGCAGGGCGCAGGCCCGATCAGCTTTGCTGCCTCTGACTTTCAGCTTTTATGTCTTGTATAATTCATCTTAAACTTATTTTTAAGGCCTAAATAAATTTTGATTGATTACCTTACATAATTTTCACAATGGGTTTTACATAACCTTATATGTACAAGGCTGGTTCTAAATTTTCATTGAATTGAAAATTATGGCACTACTATCTATGGCTAAAATGTCTGTTCTACCTATCCATTGATTCACCAATTAGTATTTTTTAATGTAATATTTATCTTGCATAGATTACTGTGCTAATCTTTTATTCATGAAGATGCACTCCTAATCAATTGTTCTTTTCCGTTTTAGGTGGAATGATTGTCTCATCAATGTTCTCCTTATAATGAAGCAATTGTATATATGTTCGGATATTGTGAAGGCATTTTTGTGTATATATATTTTTTAAATGCATTTTATTCCAATAATTTTTGCTTTTTTGTATCCGTTTAAGCATTCAAATGAAAGGGCGCCACATACAGGGTTGCCAGACGCGTATTTCTTTATACATTGCAGGCTGTTTTTTAAATCTCAGCTGTTACGTTGCAGCTATAATGGAGTATGCAAAATTTAAGATGTACTTATACTAAGAACCACAACGTGGCATACCAATTTCATTACAATCAGTTTATAGCTAGAATTATTGTTTATCGGGCGCTGCGTTGTTGGATTGGGTTTTCATTTTCTCTAACGCATAGCCTCAAATCAAAGTACATATAACAGCTCAGTTCGAGGGTTGTCCTAATACGAGGTATAACAGCCTTATTCGCATGGTTGAGCCTACACCTCCAAGAATAATTCTGAAATTAATTCGCATATGTTTAAGGGAATTCAATAGTCTATAAATGAATACGCAGTATAGTGTCCCTCCAATTCTATGGAAATAAAGAACTAAATTGCGGATACCTATATTAATCGATAGAATTACCTAAAAACATCGATGAGAATTTCTGAATTAATAATGGAAATGAAGTTTAAGATAAGACTACAAGAGAGCCGCGCTGAAAATGGAATTAAGAGTTTAAATCTCATAATTAGAGATATTGATCCTAGTATTTGTAAGACAAAATTGTTGCATTTCAATCGTTTCTGTTTTTATTATTGTTATTTTTCCAGTTTTTAATACATTGTTCGCCTTGGTTGTATTCATCCGATGAAATGCAGAGCAGCCGTGTACCCTGTCTCTTTATTTTCTTCAATATTAACAAACAATCTAATTTCTTATGGTTTGCATGCTTTTGTTTTACCGCTCAATAAGTATTTATGTTAAAATGCTGGCTGAATAGTAATATTTATGTATTTTTATTGTCACTGTGGATTACAATTATCGTGAATAACCTATTGCAATCAAATTATCTACTGGCTTTATTAAAGTTGTCTAATGTAGAGCAAACTACATAAATGTATTTTAGTAGCTGTAACCTGAGTGACATTATTGTTTTACTGATGTAATATTTCGAGAAATTTTCTGAACTGTTATCAATTTGTATAATATCGTCAGTATTACGAATTTATAGTCACTTCACATATGTATTTAATAATATAGCTATGTATAATTGTTTTTATGTCATTAGTTTTTAACATTTTTATGGAACATGAAATAGATTGAATTAATTAACAGGTTATTTTGGAAACAATTCCAAACTTGACCCCATTTTGGACTTTTAGTTGTTTGAGAATTTGTTCGACCATTTCTCAACCTGAATTTTAGAGCAAAAGTTAAAATTGATTTGAACAAGTTCTCATTCTCACCATGTATTTTATATGGATCAAAACTTGTTTGGTCATGGGTTTGTCCTGACCACATGAAATCATTCATCACAAAATGCATATTTTATTAAAGCAATATGACATTTAGAAAACTTCTATGCCCCTAACAATTGTAAATGAAACTAAAATATATATGGTCACCTTTTGTTTCTATTCTATTGAAAACAATTGGTACAATCTATATTAAATTACAATCATTTTACTATGTTTTTCAATAATTTCAAAACTAATGATATGTATCCCTCCTAATATATCTAATAAAGCTGCTAAATGAAGGCTTTGATGACAATACCTCCATAGTTAGTACAGTAATAGAGATGCAAAACTTACTTGCCCATGGTGAGTGCAAATTGATCAGGGCGAGTGATTTTTAAAATGGACTCACCCTGCTGGTGAATGCTTTTACAAATCTATAATGTGGACGAAATGAAGTGATTCCATAAATGTATCTAGGCGCGCTGTCAATTAGCTGTTATACACGGTAATAATACTGTCCAATAATGTATACTACTTACTGTAGAGATAGACAGGAAAGCACCTATAGGTTTTGTTATAGCGCGCTCACTTGTGTAAGTTGATTGCTACCCACTACAGCAGCATTCCCTTTAACTATTTATTATACACTGCGATTGATACTGATTCACTCACCACAGCTTTGTTTACTGCACTGCTGCGCCTATTGTTATTGTGATACCTGTAGGTATAGCCACTCATCAGCCGCTAGATTTTAAACTTGCATCGCTGTATTGATTAAAATCTCACTCAGATTGGTTAATAATTTCATAAACTAAATTAGCCAATCTCGCAGCAGTGGCAGGTTTGAATAATGTCAATAACAGCATCTTACATGTAAGTATTGGCTTCGTCTAGTACAATCTTCTTCTAGTATACCGTGGTGAGTCAGTATCGATCGTGGACGTATGTACTAAGAATGTGGAATTTTATTAAGGGTGTTTAACCCTTAATACTACTGTTTATGAAAAAGAGAAACAGAAGCGCACTTTCCTGGAGAAATGGTATGTATTCAATTTCAGGGCGAGTAGATTACTAAAACTACTAGCCTGGCTGGCAAGTGCTTTTTTTAAATGGTTTGCACCCCTGCAGTAAAATCTCTATAACGAATCTCTATAATATGCTTTTTGCTATAGCATACTTTTTTTGTGGTCCCTTGAAAAGTGCATATTTTTTCAATTATAAAATCTCTACACCATACTTATTCGCTATAATGTACTTTTTGCTATTACATACTTTTATTTAATCCCCTCAATCTATTTGCCATTCTCTACAACATACTTTGCTTCTGAGTTGATTAAATGAAATCCATTAGGTACCTATATGTTCATATGTATATGTAGTATTTCATTCACTAATATGGTGTTTGTATATTCTTTCACGCACATAGAGTTGTTTTTATATTCTTCCGCATGCATATTTATTCATCATCCAATCAGAGGTGTTTGTATTCTTTGGAATGAATACATATGTGTGTATATAATCCACCTGGCTTCACAAGCTCAATTTAAAATTTTAAAGAGAAGGCAGCAGTGTAATCCTCTTTGTTGACAATTGCAGCACCCATCCATCCAGCATAGCAACTAAATTGAAGTCAATTAATCTGCAATTCTTCCCTCCAAACTGTACTAGTCACATGCAGCCATGTGATATGGGGGATTATTAAAAATTTCAATAGACTATAGGCGTTGTCTTCTTCAATAGCTCATTACATTGCTTAAATGCTGCAAAACTGCTGTTAGAGCAATCTCTTCGCTGGGATACAAATGTTACTGCCAAAACAAATTGCAAACTGTTTTCATAAAGCTGGCTTTGTCAAAACATCAGAGAATGGAGACTTCAAGGACCTCAGAGAGTACAATATAGATGAAGCAATGTGGATTTTGAAAACATTTTTTAGTGCCTCGGAGAGTTTTGTCAACCTGAGGATATTTATCCAGCTGGATATCTTCAGATAGATGAAGATATACACCATCATCTGCTGTTCTTATACCCATGTGGAGATAATCCCCTACCCAACATTGATCAACCGAGTGATGATGAAGAAGATGTCTGAACCATTACCTCCGCCATCAACTAAATCAGCTATGGATTCATTATCAACTCTTCAACATTATTTTGAATCCAAAAACAATATAAATAGTAATGATATCTTTTCATGCTTAAGTAAAATTGATAATGCACTACATGTTTCTTCCTTGCAAAGTCTTAAGCAAAAGCAAATTACCGATTTCTTTACAAAATAAAGTTTTATCTCACAATATCATACAATTGGCTATTGCATACACATTATTTAGACCCACAGAGAAATTTACCCTACATATAAAAGTCATTACATTACTTGATCTTTATTATCTTTATTTTTTCTATTATCCACACAATATTTGTATAAAGAAAGGGTTGATATCGATGGGTATACCTACTCACCTGTTTATAAGATATTTACAACCATAGAGTAAACTCTATGATCAAATCTATGGAATTATGGTTAATGCGCAGTACACATTAACTCAACCAGCAATCTATAGAAATGTTGGAAATGGAAATCCTCATTCTATTGATGCACAATTCTATTGATGCACAGTTTGCATCAGTTCTGGTATTGATTTATTGATTGATTACATACCTATGCATTCTGAATATGTAAAATATATTAGAATATTTGAAAAACACATTACCCTAGATATACATACATTGGTTATAATGTACAACTTTGGAAGTCCCTTAATGTTTCTTTAATATAATGGGATTATAATGTACTACTGTACTCACTTCTTAAATAGGCAATCTTTTGTTTTAGGTCAGTAAAATCAAATAGACCCAAAAATGGTTAATGCTTTTATTTTACTGCACATGAAAATAATTTACATTAAAGCATAATTATGATGAATAATATGTAGTGTCTAATCCATTATTATATGCAGATCATGAAATTTATCATGAAAATACCAATTTATCAATCACTTCTGACCCAACTCCCCTTTAAAAAATGATTGTTTGATAAGTAACATAAAATATGAACAAAGGTTTGCTATTTAAATTTAGTAGCTTAAAATGAAATATTGCATTATGTTTATTTTTCCTCTAAAGCAAAAATAATCTAATCATTGGTTCTATCCTAACTTATTATAAGTTACCAGCTGGTCTCACCATGTCTACAAAATTCATAAAAAATAAAACAAAAGTTTTATAATACCATACAGGAAAACTTGTAAGACAGTATTTGGTGCTTAAATAGGGGTCAGTGAATGTGTGGCATCAAGTTGGTAAATGCTACCACAGTTGTATCCTGCCAATTATTAAACATGTACCCAGTATTATGATTTGGAGATCCCTTTCTTTCTTTGTCCTTGGAAGATTTTGTATCTTAGCCCCAGGCCACCGAATTCATATCTCTCTCTAGATGAGGACTGTATCTTTATGCATGACAATGTCATTGGGCAAAATTGTAAAGAATTGACTATAAAAAACTATGGTTTCATGACAACATTGGTAACTGTTGGATATAAATGATTGGCCTTGATAGTCACCCAACACCATAATCCTATTGAAAAACACTTTTGGTACACATTGGTCCAGTGATCCAGAAATGAGAACATGACTTGCAAAGATTCAATTGGATCTCTGCCATAATTCATTCTTGGTATTGAGTGCTTTCTAAAAAGAACAATCTGAAGATTTATATATATGTATTATCATGCCATTGCATCTTTGGGTATGGGTTACAGAGCAAATGTAGATACGTACTATGTATAAAATTGGAATACATATATAGATAGTGACCTTTTGAACGATCAATAGGACAGGCTGGGTTTTAATTTGAAACACTGTGTTTTACAACTTCAAACGCTGAATCTCAATTCCTTATTCCACGTGAATTGTCGAATTAATTTTTGGTTTGTAACCTTTACAAAACTATAATGTCATGTAGTGTGGATCTAACTTCTTCTATTATAGATGATGAATAGTGTATCCAATGTGGTTTTAAATTTCGGTTGAATTGGAGGATTCAAATTATTTTCATTTCTGTTGTTGTTGCTGCACACATTTGTAATTAAAACATCTCCCTCTTCAATGCAGGTTTTTAAGATTAGCTTAGAGATTACAAAAGTTATGAATTAGAGTCATTCACATTGAAACACTGTTTTTTTGTAATATTATATGCCTATATGCCTAAAATAATAAAATTAATGGACGCATCTACTTTTTTATCTTACGTAATTTTTATTTTAGCCTCAATCTGATCGGTGATGTTTTCTATTGCTCGCACAATCAGTGGTCCTCTTCGTCAAAATTTAATTCTGACTGCTAAGAAGAGCTTCGGAAATCGTTCTAGTGAATCTGTTAATGCTCGCCTTGGTTTGCGTCAACGTCTTAATGCTAAAGATCAGATTAAAAATGCAACCACTGCACCCACCACTGGCATTCGTAAGTTCTAAAAACTCCCATGAATGAATGCCTACTCGTTACTTATATAGTTGGTATACTTACCCTGGTTCATGTTTACAAAAACATTTCAGCGTTCACTATTGGTCAATTGGGAGTCGCTGGCGGCGCTGTAGTGGGTCTGGGCTCTCTCATATACTATGGTAGCGCACAGGCCGCTGATTCGGCAGTGAACAGGTCGCTCATCTGGCCGCAGTATGTACGAGATCGCATTCACAGTACGTACGCATATTTCGGTGGCAGCTTGGTGTTCACTGCTGGCTCGGCAATCGCAGTGTTCCGAACGCCCGCCCTATTAAATGTGGTAGCTCGGGGTGGTTGGATGCCAATGATTGTTAGTATGGCGGCTATGATTGGATCTGGCATGGTTTGTAGGGTAGGTTTGTAAATATGTAGTTTATATTGTTTATGAAACACTGTTTTTACTAAATGCATAAATTAAAAGTGTATTGGCTGCGAGCTTCTTGTCGATTCACAAAGTCAGACAGTCAGTTCGTATAGCAACTAATACAGAATCTCATTTGATGCGCGTGCATTTCATTAGTTGCTATGCAGCCGTTGGCGTGTGTACTCTTAGACAGAAAGGTTTCACTCTCAAAATATTGAAAGGCATATCGATGGTTTTGTATATCGATTACACGCGGCTGATAAATTCCTATCTCCGCCAGCATTATAAAACAACCAATTTCAATTTATCGCCTCTCCTATACGCCTTCTCTGATTTTAATAATTCCACCAATAATAATTGGTGAAGTTCAAATTGTCATAGCGACGAAACACAATGGCGGACAATTAGCACTGCTAAATCGATATACAAATATCTAGTATCGAGAGTTGAAACCTCTGTGTAATTATATTACTCTATGGTCTATATCATCATCATCAAGAACGCCGACTCCGCTTCATAGGACACTGTGCACGCAGCACACAACCAGTGGCTCAACTGGTTCTCTGTGAGAGCAATGGACCCAGGAGAATTGGACAGGGCAATCGTAAGACCTACATAAGATCTGTCATGGAACAGCTCCCCGACCTCACACTGCTCGACATCAAGAACGCAGCAAGGAAACCGGGCGGTGTGGAAAAAACATATGTGATTCGAACTAACTAACCCATTGTTACATATCCTCTTTGTTGTACTCTTACAATCTCTGTAATTCGGTTCCCAATTTATTTCTCTCAATAAATTGATGATGATGATGGTCTAATATACTGTATGTTATAATGTTAAAGTGTTGTTTATATGCTTGTATTAGGTATGTGAAAATATATTCCATTTTTTCGGATAAAAACGCGGTTAATTTCGATACATTATATATATATATATATGTGCAACTCATAATATTCCATCACTTCAGAGTCTGCCATATCCTGAACGAGGTCTTGGCGCAAAGCACATCGCTTGGGTTGTCCACAGTTCCATTATTGGGGCAGTTATCGCTCCACTCTGTTTGATGGGCGGTCCACTCATGACTCGAGCTGCACTCTATACGCTCGGGGTTGTTGGTGGTTTGTCGTCCGTGGCTTTAGCCGCACCATCGCAAAAATTCCTCAACTGGGGCGCTCCACTTGGTATCGGACTGGGTGTGGTTTTCGTTGCTAGTCTTGGTATGTCCCTGAAATCCTAATATTTCTTATATTCTACTCTTTATATCAGGCTGACGACAGGGGTCGCCCTTGTGTTGTTTGCCCGTTGTTACACCTTTCCCCTAGTGTTTTTATAGTCAGGGTGTCCATAATCCTTGAAATTCCCTTATTTTTTATAATTCCTTGAAAGTTCTTGAATTTTCATATTTAGCTATATTATATTTTTCTTCAAAGTCCATACAGACTCTTAAAAACTCACGATCTCACAATCGTGAAATATCAGCTAGTGTGGGTAGTGCCAGAAGACGCTAGCATGCATTTCTGGAAGATACAAAGAAGAAAAGCGAAGAGGAAATAGCTAAAAGTCAGAAGAAGGCAGCTTTGGAAGAACTCTCGGTGGGATTTTTAAAAAAAACTTCAGAAACTTGAATTTCAGGAGAAAGACTTGCTGATGAGTGCTGAAGAGGCTGAAATAAGATCAACTAAATCTTATTGTGAAGTCGCAATAATGCCTTGCGTCGAGCTGATAAAAGAAAACAAGAATTATACGAGATTGAAGCAAATTATCTTCTGCGATTGATGAATTATCTGCTAATTTTACTTGTTAATAACAGTGTTTAACATTTTAGTCATCATTT
>JAYJLU010159973.1:0-15101 GCA_036873645.1 Minona dolichovesicula | reverse complement strand
GACAAAATATTTTGGCAAGAGGCGGAAATTGGCCGACAATGTCAAAAACCGGAATAACGTCGACACGGAAATTGGCCCCTCCACACTTGCTAAATCTTGTCGGCTGATTTCCGTGTCGGTGCATTTCCTGTTCTTCACATCGTCGGCCAATTTCCGTGTCGACGTTATTCCGGCTTTTGCCAAATATTTGTTAAACAATTTAGCTATGTATATTCAATTGTCGGTCATTTTCCGTGTCGACGCTATTCCGCCAACTGAGTGAGTGTCCAGCTTTAGTGCCCAGTATCCGAAATTAGCAGAATAATAATTATTACACAAATATCTGTGTGCGAGAGAGAGAGAGAGAGAGAGCAATAACGAGTTTGTGATGCACTTAGATGTTCCGGGCTGCTAAACTAACCACAGCAACGGGTAAACTCCTGGTTAGAAATGACTGGGTTGACCCTTATTGAATCGTAGTTGTGACAGGGATCGAGGTGTGTAATTTTACAATTATTTATATTTATTAATTCATAAAGTCACAATTTCGGGTAGAGAGTTCCACACCTCGACTGCAGCAAAGCTGAAAAGCTTGACGACATCGCTCTGATTTTGGCATTTGAAGACGACGTTGGCTTGTCGATCGCAAAATTGACAAATACAGTGGTTCATTTGTCTTTAAAGTTTTGTATGTGATGATTACGACTTGAAATCGGATGATGATCATTGTATTTGGTATTAGTTACCACTCGGGCCAAAGAGTTTTGTTGCTAACGTCTAAATGTTGGCAGATGTAGTATTGAATAGTAGAGTTGCAATAGTCTAGTCGTGAAATGATGATATTACATACGATAGTGTTGTTGCAACATCCTAATTAACAGCTAAACAGCTAATGAAAGAGTGTATATGTGACGCAATGCACGAAGGTGAAAGTAACAATTTTTCACAACATTCTGGACATGTGGCTTAAGGGTAAGTCGGTGATGATCGAGTGAATTATCTCTCATGAACGACGAATTCCCAGTAAGCGCAAGTCAATAGCTTGTGCTGATAATTACGTCCCTGCTCCCATACCGTCTGTCGCTACTACCGATTGAACGGTTTAGCGAGGTCCTTGGATTCACATTGACAAAGTTCAGCTCCTCTTCATGGTGCTAACTTTTTTTTTAAAAAAAGACACCGATCAAACTTGATTGTTTTGAAGGAAGTGAAAGTTGTCTTGTTTGAATCCAGGAGATTAACTCCAGCTTCAGAATGTTCTTGGCAGAGAGGATCTTTGCTAAATGAAATCATCACCCTTGTCCAATAGAAGCAATTAATACGAAACATACAGTTACAAACACATCTAACGATAGTTTAGGCAGATTATATGGTTGGCAATGAAAAAATAATTATTGGATTTCTCCCTTTAAATTCATTGAGCTGTTGAAAGCTAGACAGGAAAATCAGACGGCGTTTAAGGAATAGCTGGCACAGTATAACTAAATTCCTTCCGAGTGAGTGAATTATCTCTCATGAACGACAAATCCCCAGTAAGCGCAAGTCAATAGCTTGTGCTGATAATTACGTCCCTGCTCCCATACCGTCTGTCGCTACTACCGATTGAACGGTTTAGCGAGGTCCTTGGATTCTCATAATTTCCTGAGAGTGACTGTATGGCAACTCTGCATTGATACTGAAACTAAACTAAATGAGTCAGTGATTTGGTTTGATAGACACCAAATGAGAAACAAGTCGAATCGAAATACCGTAACAGTAACACTTACAGGTGGCTTCGCGTGACAATCACGCTTTTCTTCTTTTTTTGGTGGCTCGGAATAAAAATCGTCATCATCAGAAAATAACTTGTCTTCATCCATATCCATTTCTGGCTCATCGTAATCTTCAATTGCCACTTGTTGGGTGCTGACTCTGCTAATTGATTTGGCGGTTGTTTTCTTGACATAGGAGACTGTTTTGGAGGAATTATTGGTGGAATTGGATTTTACAGTAGTTGAAATGTTGAACTTATTGTTGGTAGCAGGTGCTTTGGATGCGTGGAATAGAAGGTTGCGGTTATCAGGAGGGAGGGATTTTCGAGGCTTATCAATGAATATGTCGTCATCGTCATCATCACTGAACCAAGACGGTGAAATATCTCTAATGGGCGACTCTAAATGAAAAGAAAGGATAACTGAACCATAATTTTGTATTCACTATACATTCCAATGGTCGAGAGTTCGAATCCATTATTTGATGAATAATTATAAATACGCATCTGTAATTTACAGCCGCTAGCAGCTAAATTATGTATCTAAAGCTAAAGTGGAAAGTTTTCTACCCGCAATGACAAATGCCTCCGAAACGTGGACCGTGACACAGAAGAAGACAAAGAGCAATGGAGAGAGCTATGATTAACATAACGAGGAAAGACCGATGGAAAAACACAATCATTAGAAACATCACAAAGGTTGATGACATAATTCGGAAAGTGAAATATAACAAATCGAGATGGACCCCGTGAAATGAATAAAGAACAAGAGGTAGGCCGTTCCACAAGAGACAGACCATCGTTCCTTCTGGAATTCATCAGTCACTTGAGAAAAAAGCTCAAGCATGCTGAGGCCTTCGTCCTACCGATAATGGTCTATGATGATGAAGATGAGCATCTGTATTGCTACATGATTTCAGAGAAATAAATGAATCCATAAATTACCTTTAGATTTAGATGTTGTATTTGGAGGATTTGAGTTCTACAAAATATAATTTAATCACAGTTTAGGTGATAAAAAGAAAATGATTTGCATCAAAAATTACATTAAACAGTACTTACATTGGAATTTTGATTTTTTGAGGATAAAGGTTTTGCACTTTGAACTGAAAAATAATTTTTTAATAACACAATCTATTGACGAAATATAATTTACTAATAATCATGAACAATATATATCAAAACAGAAGAAGTAGACCTCCAAAGATGGTCTCCAAAGCCATAAAAAAAGTTTAAAAATATACTTTAAAAATCGATTATTCTAAAATTGGATATATTATTCATGGGTAAATATTTAAATTAATTCATTTTGGAGAATTTGTGAATGAATGTTCAACAATAGAAGACACTTTCAGAAAGAATTGAATTTTGAATTGAAAGTGAAGCGTTAAAATTGAATTTTCTGTTCAACACAAACAACCAATTTTGAATAGTTAAGATAATAGGCACTCACTTAGAGAAGGACTAGGTGGATCATCATTGAAAAAATCCTCTTCAATACTGTGAACGACATCAACTGATAGAACATTCTCTAATTTTCTGTTAAAAGAACTGTGGGCTGGGGGAGAGACACGGGAACTATGAGCATCCAATAATTTGGAGCGGATGGCCTCATCGTGACCAGGCCTACTATTTTCATCTGTGAAAGCTCGACTGTAAATTAAGAGGAAGAATTTAACTTAATGTGTCGACAGTCAATAAAACATGTATGGAAATAATTACACTTTGGTTGGTCTAATAAAAGTGAATTGTATTATTGAACTAACTTTATGGGATTAACTTTAGCAGTTGGGACGATCTTTTTCTTTTCAGGTTCAGCATTATCTGATACGTTGCAAGATGACCTCACTGAAAAGTAGGAGGTCAATTTTGCATCTTTTGAACTAGAGGAGGTCTAAAATTACAAATAAACACTTTATTTAAGTATAAACAATAAATTGAACTTGAATCAGTATCAATCATGGTTGGTTTAATTTAAATTGTGACAATGATCAACGCTTAATAAATATATACAGATTACTCACTCGAGTAAGTTTATTATTGGAATTTGACAGATTACTGTTACTATCTGAACTTGTATGTGATGGGGTAGTGGCAGTTTTTTTGAAAGATCGAAAAGTAAACCTGAATAAATAAATAAAGTATAAGAATAACTATAAGAATAAGAATATTTAGTTAAGTATGACAGAAATACATTTTCAGTTTTATCACTTGTTCTATCAGTATACAGGTCTTTCTTTGATCAAGCTATAATTCTAAAATATGTAGTTAAGTATAAACAGGTGTTCTTTTTTTATGTTTTTGTTGGATTTATTCTCCTGGTATTCATTTTGCAGAAGACCTGTGTTTTACCTTAAAGGTGAACCAGACAGTCTCAAACTCAAGGTCAAAAATATCTAACCCAATGCCATAGGATAGGTAGATCATGCTAATATAGCTAATTACTTGAGTTGATAATGGTCAATTTTGGAATCTCTTTGAAAAAAGATTTTGTATCTTGTATTTGGAGTCTTACAACATGACCAGACAAGAGTTCTTAAAAGTTTTGTAATCACCAAAAATGGTTATTATTGTTTATCAATCTTCCTGAAATGCAGTTGTCCCACAGGTTTCACAACTTTTGAGTAGATCAATTATGAAAATATTAGATTGTTTAAACATACATTCTTATTATATGAAAAAATATACATTCAAGAAATGTTATATTTTTTAAATGATCTTTAGTCTTACTTTTTTTCATTCATTTGCAAATTACCAAATCAAGTGTTATGAATGTCATTAAATTCTAAAATGTAAGGAAAAAATGAATTATACAATATCAAATCTGAATAGAATAGTTCATACAAATATTCATAGTTCATTTAAATATACTTTCCTTATCATACTACATAGATGACTCTTAACTTTAAAATTATTAATTTTAGGATGCTATTTATTAAATAAATGTTTAGCACAACCAAATACCATGATTAATTTTATAATTTTATGAAATTTAGGCCCAATTTATTATTGTATTTGTTAATATTGAACTATTAATTTATAAGTTCAACATTAGAGTAGAACTGATGAACAGTTCCACCATGTTGTTATAGCTATTAGTAACTATATTTACAATACATTTATGATTTACCATCAAACTACAGCAGTTCAATATATACCAGATAGTATAATCATTAATGAATTAATTCTTTTGAAACATTTCTTGGATGTTTATACAGAATTTAATTTATAAGTAGTCTAATTGTATGACATAGATTTATTGTTTTGAAATAATGATAATGAGTAATTCTTTCTGTTAAGTCATGAGGTCATCAAATTCTATATAAAATTGGTTATCAGAACTAAAAATAATATATATACTGTAATGGCCCGTGTATAAGCAGCACCCTAAATTTTGCGTGATGTCTTTTAGTCTTGTCCACACATGGAGCATTACCGGGGGACAAATATCAAGAGAGTAATTAAACTCATCTCGATGTGTCATATTTGCAGGCTCAAAATGAGATGACTGTTTCGTGGATCACTGAGTTTTATTCCATCTCCCCCTCTTTTAGGCTGCAAATTTGGTGTGAGATTGGTGCTGTGTACCTAGATCATGCCTAGATATACATACCTATTCTTGAGTTTGATCACCATCCAGTATTTTGTTAGTCACTATTGTAAATTCAACTTTTTGGTCAGCCTGACAATGACAGCGAAAAGGAATTGAACATCGTTTATAGTTGCAATAATCAACTACCCATATTTCCCTTTCCCTGAGTATGCATTAACGGTCCTTTTCAGACCACCACATTACCTACTATATTGATTGGTATACCTTCCTAAACTAGGCACCATGTATAAGCCGCATCCCCCACTTTTTGCTTGGTAAATTAGGTTCACAGGTGCTGCTTATACATGGACCATTATGGTAAATATTTGCTTTGACATACTATCAGTCAAATTTTTTAGTATTGTAGACTGAAATTTGAATGAATATGACTTTACACTTACCATTTCAAATGACTTAATCATTCAATAATCAATAAATTTTATTTGGAGAGTTTAATTATTAAATTTACATACCTAAAATATTTTTTCAAAAAATGTTTATCCCTGGGGACTTTAACAGCTTTTGCTGATCATGAAAGCCCCCTAAAAATATTTAAAATGAAGGTAATAAAAGTTTTAAGAAACAATTATACTGAGATATAAGATTATAGATTTAAGAAATGTAATGTCATACAATTATAAAATAATATAAAAGATAAAAATGAATGTAAGTATGATAGTTTTTAAAAATTGATAGCACCTCTAATCAGCATAGATATGTACTAGTAATTATTTAAGAATTCACATCAACTTGTCCCTAAGTCAACATTGTATCTCTCATGTCTTCCCTTCAGTCTTCACTGGTGGTCTAGGGGCTCCCGGGAGAGGTGAAGGGGGGGGGTATATCCTTAAGAATAAATTTTCCTTTTGATGGTTCAAGCACCTTTGTAGGGAATTCCTTCTATTTAGGATTAGAACTGTCATTTTAAATCAATCTTTTCTTTGTTTGTTGCTTCTAATAGTATTCCTGTTTGAAACACTGTTTTTAGTTTTTAATGCTCTGTTACAATTTCAAATTTACCTGGTGAGTAAGATTATTTTATTTTTTAAGTGTACAAGTTCACCTAGAGTGAGGTGACTGGTTCCCATTATTTAAGAGGCTAGCTGAAAAGTTAATTTTAAATTTTTCCTTATTATTTATAGTTTTTAGCATGATGCTTAAATTGTTTTAGACAGGTGATGCTTTCTCAAGAATTCAGGTCAACTCGTACCCATGTCAACGTTGTATCTAATGTCTTTACTTCTCTGGTGTTCTAGGTTGGGTCCTGAGAAAAAAGTTGCTAAGAATGATCCTAACCCTAACCCTTTATTTTAGTTTTTAGTGTACAAGTTCACCTAGTGTGAGGTGACTTAGGTGAGAGTTGACTTGGGTACGAATTGACCTGTTCACTTTCTCAATACTTTGTTTTGAATCATGTATGCATTTGGAGTTATATCATAGTGTTCTATTGTGAATTGTTTGGTTAAGAGTTATATTTTGGTATGTCCAGTTTAGTGAATCTATGCTATGTACAAATCTGTGGCCTAGCAGGGCATGTCTTATTTTAGTGTGGTCAATTATTTTTAGTATTTTAATTTCTTTGTGTAATGGTTTTTGTAGTTGAAAGAATGTTTTTTACAACAAAAGACAACAATATATTAATAATATATTTTGGAGGATACACCTTGCTTTTGCCTGTATGAAGGGTATGAAGTTGCAGCTCTGCATCTATGAAAATATAAAAATTGATAAATTTAAACATAAGCATGTAAACTTCATTTTCGCTCTTTTACTGTCATATTCATTTATTTTATTCAAGAAAGACATGCAGATAAAAAAATAAAAGTAAGAGGTAGAAAAATATATGGAATTACTTTTAATTTTAGAAAATTATTAAAAGAATTAAGGTAGAATTAATAAACAGTAATTTTGTAAAACCATAATTGAAGTATTTAAATATTATTTGATGAATTAAAACATTGAGAATCTTCCAAATTGTAAGAATAATAATGGATATATTTAACAGCTGTTGGTGATACATATTAATAAATAAAAAGAATGAGTAATGAGTAACAAGCCATGTAAATAGAAAAAACAAAACACTACATGACTAAAGTATTCCGCATGGATATAATTTCTTTTAAAATAAATAACTAGACACGATAGGCGTTTTCGTAAACTAAAGACGTATTCCAGAAATAGAAATTTTAAAATGTAAGCGAAAGCTAGGAAAATAGCTAAAGCTTATTTTTATTCATACTATACCTACTATTTTTACTTTTCTTTGTTGATATTAATATAGGGAGACCAATAGCAAATCATCACGACGAACTATTGAAAACTATAGTAAACTAGATAGTAAAGGGGGAAACTATAAGAACTTTTCAATTCGAAATTGAAGTTCAAGTTTCCTATTCGGTTTTAATTAAAAGAAACATGAGTTTACGAAAATGCCCGAAATTAACGCTTATCATTGCTGGTTCCAGAATCGTGCTCCGGTTAACAAAAACGACTCAGAAACGGAGTTTTTCGAACGAATGATTTCTACAATTACGAAACGGATCGAAACTGTTTCTATCAGTTTACGATATCGCCTATAGATATTAGTTTATATTTAATACTCATCATTATGCGAAGCTAAATTTACGAATATCGATTCTGATATCGAAGCTAGGAGAAAACTATATAAGAAACAGTTTCCGTTTCTCGTATTCGTTCCTATTTACATCGCTTCGTTTTCAGGTCGCGGTTCCGGATCGGCTCGTTAGCAAATTCGCAGCGAGATCGCGTATGTTAGAAGAAATGGTACCGCGGAAACGGTAATTTCGTAAAACTATAATATTCCGAAATCGAAAATATTTAAAACAGATTCAGAGGCTTACGAAAATGCAAAATCTTATCCTTTTGAAAAACCGCACACTGTTGAAATAGTCGGTTAATTGTTATAAAGTTATTAATTTTTAGGAGAGAGTCTGAATTTTGTCGGTACGTAGTCATGATGTGTTCTAATTACCTACTAAGACTAATTAAATATTGTGACTTTTTTGTATACATCTTAGATGTTTTCGTAAACTCACCGATCTGGATTATAGTTTGCAAAATTACCGTTACCACCTAGATCGGGTACAAAAAAAGGATGCTAAATATATAAAAAAAATCGACGATTTTATTTATTTAGAATTTAGCGGTTCGATAGTGTAGCCTCTCTATGGCAACGAAAAATATTTAAACAAAAAACTTAACAGATCTATTCCTGGTACAAATCCAGGAATAAATTGCTGCATTATATCAAAAGAAACGACATGGAAACAGAGTTTTACACGAACGACTGTTTCTAAAATTATATGAGAAAGGGAAACTGTTTCTTAAGTTGACGAAAACGAATTTTCTCAACGAATTAAGGAAACATTTTACTTGACAGTGAAGAGAAAATTCAATGTTTGCAGGAATGTATGTTCCGGGGTTGGTGGAAATAAAAATCGAGGACTACGTAACTTTTATAAACAATATATTACGTAGTCCTCGATAAAAATGTATTATCATTTACTCTCTGCGAAGGTATTTTAATCCTACCACATTGAAAAATTGCTTCCAACAAAAGTAACGTGAGAAAGCAACAAGTTTGTAAACTTACGTACGCATTCTTATAAATTAAATTAATAATCGTATATCATTTTGCATAATTACAACAAATGAATACGTTTAAGTATATGTTACTGATGTTTACTGATTGTACCTTCTGATTCGCAAACAATTTTTATTTTACTGCCTGTATCTTTTTGGTTAAGTCAATTTTCTTTTATCAGGCCAGTGTGAGGTACCTGATTGTAGAACATCTGTCTCCTGCATAGACATTAAATATATTATTGTTAGTAAAACAATATTTAATGTCTATGGTCTCCTGATTTTCATTCAGTTGTCGGTGGTTGTCGGGTTGTTGATGGGATTAATGTTTGTTTTAATTATGGAATCTTTATGAAGTTTATAGAAGTTGAGCGTATTATAAAATATATTTAAAATCTTTTAGGACTTAAATGGGTGCTAATTTAAATAAATTATTTCAAAGAAAATTAAAACCGGAAAAGAGGTAAGTGCAATTTACAAGTGTTAAATCACTTTTAATCAAATCATTGTGTAATGAGTGATCACGTGATCATTTCCTAATGGGATTCTGCCTAATTACACAAATCATAATTTAGTATGTAAGTTATATGTACCAAAGAATCTGATAGCTTGAAGTACCCACTTATGGCACCATACAATTCATTATAAATTTTATTATTTATTATTAATAAATAAATATATAATAAAGTATATATTGACTGAGTAGGAAATACAAAATGTTTATAAACATTTTAAATAACAGCAACATATATAATAGAAGTACAGTATACTGTACTTCTATTATATATGTTGCTGTTATTTAAAATTTCACAATACATAAGTAATATTTAGATGATAAACAATTTATATAAAATCTTCTAGTAATATGAAAACTAAAACTTTTGAAAAATTGATTCTAACTATTTTTTAAAAAGATAATCCAAACTTAATACATCATGCTCTTTAATATATAAAATTATATTACTGAACAAATTAAGTTTAAAAGCATAGGCTGTGTTAAATAAATAAACATATTTCTGCAAATTTCCTGTCAGTCCTACAACTTTATAACTTTATAACTAATGAAAATTAATAGAGTGGGAATATAAATAATATCTGATAAATTCCATTATAGCTGCAATGGGAATTTGCCGCAATACAACAAGATACAAATCCAAATCTGTGTAGAATACAAATATATCAGTTCCTCTCTCTCACATACACATCACAAATGTGTGAAGTTGATAGTGAGATAATGTATATTATTTTTTAAAAGTAGTCTAAGGGATTTTGGATACATACAATTCCTTCATTATATGTTTTGGTTTTCAGAATGCTTTCCTAAGTAAAAAAAATCATACTCTCATTGATACTAAATGCCTGATATTTTTTAACTTCTATAGTTCAATTTGTAATTTACTTTCATTCATATGATTCATTAAAGGTCTTGTTTTGCTTTATACTCTTCATATCTAGTACACCATTATCGGTGATCCCATATTTTAGCATCCCAAATTATTTAAAACCAAAATAAAATGTTGTATTTAGATCTGAAATGTCAGGGACAAATAAAATTATAAGGGATATTGTTCAGTAATAGCAAACAAAAACTTCTGAAAGGCGCGTCCTCCACCATGGGGAGCATGTCGTTTCGCCATCTCCACTCAAATTCGCTCAAGTAGGAATTGAATAAAGCAGGGCTGGTTCCGTTCATTCTCTTTAACTTCTTTTTGGCGTGGGCCTAGAATCCTTCTATCGCCTGAGTTAGTATGAACCCCAGTATTATGATCTACAAAATTATTGGTGTGGTTCACCATCATATGCCCATGTCCCTGCAGAAGATTCCCAATGGTATTGTAAGCTGACCGCTAGTTGATATGAATCATTGCCCCCATTTCAACATGACATTCAATGATTGGAAGAAGGGTGATGGCACGGCGATTGGGAACTTCAACCAAAAAAGCATTTTTGGCATTGCCCGCTCAACTGTTCCCAAACAATACCCAGTGCCCTTCGTGCCAGGCTCCTCGGGCATACTTCCACCCCGGTAGAAGTATTTTGTCTTGTCGATTTCCACCACTTTAGGAGTTCCATCATAGTTAATACCACCACAAACAGCAGGATTTTGATCAACCCATCGAACACCTGTCTCGAATAAAATGACACCAATCAATTACTGTATGCTTATCATCACAACGAGTCTCGTTGGAGATGACAATAGTCACTGTCACATAGTCACAATAGTCACTGTTGATTGCCCAAAAGTAGATGATATCCAATAGCTGCATCAGGCTGAGATGACTTTTAGAAAAGAATGAATCTTTACGAGTAATTGCATGGACGGCATCTCCATTGAATACCTTCAATACCCGGTGTATAACTAGTAAGTGAACAGGGGTGTGCACAAACAGCGAAATTTCGAAGAAGGTGATAGCTGCTCAAGAAATCTAGGGCAATACCTCAAGTATTCGAAGTAGTTAAAACTAAATCCCAATGTGTAAATTCTTCTGTGATAATTGATTGTGGTGGGAAAATGTTATAAAGAATATGAAATGGAGCATGTGGACGACCGGCCATTGTTATTAAAGTTCGCAGAATTTTTTTATATAATAATTTGGGACGCTAAAATACGGGTTTGCTACCTTCATAACTATCAGCATAATGATTTCTACTGTCTATCACGTTGACCTAGCTGATACCCATGTCACATTTGGTTTGTAGAGTATATGAAATGCAACACAAGAATCATTTAGTTTTAAAGGTATTCATTCTGTTTCTTGTTTTCAAGTCATCCACTATGCCTCGTCTCAGTTTCACAGAAAGGTTGCACAATAAAGTTCACAGTTCAGTTATCAACATGGTTTTAAGTGGATAAAAGAACAATCCAACCTCAGCCAAAACATTTCCTCACAAACTCCGTTGAAGAGCTGGCAGGACAGGCCTCATCAGACATTCAACAATCTACTTGACTCTATGCCTTGAAGGATTCATGGCGTCATTTAAGCTAAAGGTGGCTCTACAAAATACTGAAAACCTGGTGATCTCCCTTCCCTCTTCCCCCACTTTGAGAACATGATATTAGCCGTTTTCAGGGCCACCGTTGTTGAAATAAGGAAAAACAAGAAAAGGCTTTAATGATGGAACAAGGTTCATTTTGATGATTTTAAAGATGATAATATGTTGGATATTAATAAGAAGCTGAGAGAGATTAGGCCAGTTGTACTGCTCACAGGCACTATAAAATCAATTATAAATAACTGTTCCACATTGGTTATATGTACTCTGTTTCCAGTCTTTTAAGATCATTTTTGGCATTTTTACAGATAATGGCAAAATAGTGAATATAGGTTAACCCAATAACATTGAAAAGAAGTTTCATTAGATGAATGTCAAAGTATCTTGATTACTGAAGTATAGAGCAGCATCTGTTAAGTTTACCAATTATGATCAAAGCCATGAAAGTTAAAAGCATCCACATGAGAGATAAAGACCACAGTTAAGTTTCACTGTGATGTTATGTATAAAATTAGACTTCCCAGAGATTATCATGAATTTAGGTTTGTTAACATTGATTTTAAGTTTGTTTAGGTTACCATAATGATTTATGTAAATCATTGGTTTAGATTTCTTTCAAGAATGGAGAGGTCTTTATTGCATGTATGAAGGGTTGTGTCATTGGCATAAATAATTGAAGAAAATGTGACTTTGACAGTAGTTGGGCAGTAGGGGTTTGAGGATACTTCCCTGAGGTATGTCTGTATTTAATGGTTTAAGTTCACTATAATGGTCAAGCCAGTTTGCTGAGAAATAACAATTAGTAAGATAATTCTGCATAAGATTACATGCATTTTGAGAAAAGCCAAAATTATTATAAGTTTAAAAATAAGAATCTGGTGGTCAATGGTGTCAAAGGCCTTAGAGAAGTCAATAAAAATAATCCCTGTGATTAAAGAACTTTCACAGTTAGTGTAAACATTTTCAAGAAGATGGGTAACTGCTGTTGTAGTTGTATTGTAATTTTCAGGGATGTGATTCTTCCGGGTTTTGGAGCTGATGTACCCTGGACCCCATTCCCCGGGTTTTTGAAAAGTTGCTAATCACATCCCTGAATTTTTACAAAAGCATACTGATTGGGGCTAAGTAACATATTACTATTAATATAACACATCATCTGTGAGAAGAGGATTTTTTCAAAAAACTTTACTATGTCTTGGGAGATTTGATAAAGGATGATAATTGTTCAGATCATGAATACTACCTGATTTGTAGATAGGCGTTATTTTGACAACCATGGATCAGGAAAGGAATTTGTATTAATGGATGAGTTTAGGAGATGACATAAGATTCTGAAAATGCTGATGGCAGAGTTTGATGGATAATTTTAGAGCTTTGGAATTTGCCTTCTTAATTTTAATTATAAGATTATAATATCATTGGGAGAGAAGGAGTTGGAGGTAAAATAGAGCATGTTAGAGTGAATGGAACTATCAATAGAGTTTTTAAAAAAGGTGAATATCTTGGGGAATAATGTAGTTAAAGGAAGTAGAATCTTTAGGAATAGTTTTTTTAAATGCTTATAAGTGAAGGTGATATAATTGTGATCTGAGAAAGAGCAGTTAGTTGTATTGAGCCCCTGAGTGTGATGTTGATTGTTAGTAAAAATAGACAAAAATATATCAATAAGGGACTGGACTGGACTTTAAAGCCACATGTTTTTTTGATTCACTAAAATCCCCACTGATTACTTTCCCAAGATCAGATTGATAAAAGTCAGATCCATCAAAGAAAAGTTTTATTCTTTAAAAGTATTTAATAATATTTTGAAAAAGTCCAGTTGAATGTGTCTTTATTGTATATAAACCTGTTCCTATTAGAGTATGTCTAACTAGCAATATCAGTAACTGTAACTTCTTGTAACCAAATGCATACCATTGAAGTAATTATCTATGAAGATGTTGTGACCCAGATGAAGAAATTCAAATTTTAAAAAAAGTTACACAAGCTATCTCCAATAAATAAATCATCATATATATGAATGAATAACAAACACTTCACTATTAAAACATTATATAAACCCAAAATCAACAAACAATAAAATGGAGGTCACATGGTAGTGATTATTTTAAGCAGTATCTTCCATATCTATACATTAAAATATTTAATTAACAAATTCCATAAATCGATTCACCAATGTCCTCTTATTATTCGCGTCAATTTCCTCAGGGCGAGCAAATCGAATACATCTTAGTATAGGCAGATATATATCTCCTATCTCTTCTCATGTGACAACTTGCTGAAAGAATTCCTGTTTGTGTTTTGCTTCAATATGTTTCGAAAGAAATTCTGATGCAAATGATTTGCATCAGAATAGCAGAGAAACTTAATTACTGGGCGATCTATATCATGCCACAAAGCAGTGTTAGCCTGATTATGATGAGGAAAATGTAGGTCCAGTCCTCTGACAGTGAAACTCGTATTTTTGACCAAAAGGTCCCATATCGGACTAGGCAAAAGAATATTGTAAAAGTCCATCTCTGTTCTGAGGTTACCCCCATTCAAGCCAGGGCTAAATTCAGGCAAAGGAAATGGCCTTATATTGATGTTGGATTGGTCCCATAAGACAATTTAACAATACCAGGGCTTACATTACTATATATGAGGCGAAGGCGGGCCAAACGTTGTTACACTCAGTATGTAGATCGCTATAGGAGTTCAGGAGTATAATGTAGTTAGTCCAATATAATGGGTTAGTCTGCTTTCAGGAACACACTGTTTTATGTACTTGTTGTTTGAATGAGAGATGTTTTTATGCTTCCATCATTTCATCGCATTCATCTTTAGATATATAGTTGGGTATGAAGATAAGGTAAGAATCATCATCAAGTTTGTAAAAAACTTTTTCGGATACAACTTGAGAGGATTCGAAATCAATAGGTAGATGTTTAATATTCTTAAGAGATTGAAGCATGGCTATTTGTGCTGAAGTCCGGAAAAACAATGTTTGCCAAACTGTTTTATATTTGGCATTAATTGGAAATTATCTTTGATCCATTTCGTATTTATTTCAAAGTAAAGTAGGGCTTTATTTTCATTTTTTGACATACGCAAAACAGAGTAATGGTTTAACCCTTTGACTACGACAAGTAAACCAAAAGCAATTTATTTACTTTTATAACTGTATTTGTACATCAATGACCA
>JAYJLU010158862.1:0-15111 GCA_036873645.1 Minona dolichovesicula | reverse complement strand
TATGAGAAGATCACGTTAAAGCAAACTTTAGGATTATTTTATCTAATTATAACATAGCAATGTATTCTTTATAATGTTTCTGATAAATGTAAACTTTATAATAATAGAATATTTACTTTGATGAAAAACTATAATTCTTGATAATAAAATATTGTGTTATTGTATAATATCTCTCTATCAAAAAGACTAAAAAGACAAAAACAAGTATGAATTATCCAAAGCGTTGATATGCACCCTAAAAAGCAACAATATGCGTCTAATAAAGCGTTAGTAAATTAGTAAAGTGCCATAAAAAGCGTCGAAAGACGCCCTAAAAAGCAACAATATGTGTCTAATAAAGCGTTGATATGAACTGAAGATGTTTTAAGAAAATATACCAAATTTCATAAAAATATTTAAAATAACGTTATTTACACTACTTATTAGTAGTCTGGTGGTAAAATAAAGTACAGATTCGACTTCACTGATGTCGATTACCCCATACTAGACTACTTTCATGTTGATCTAACTCTATTTTAATTTTGCTGTAATTTGATTGGTTGTTGAAGCCGTTCGGCCCATAGGAGTAGGCCCGATCGAAAGAATAGTGACATTTGAAATCCTTGACCTCGATAGTACCAGAAAAAATTATTCTTATGTTGTTCTAACTTATATTAATTTAGCGTAATTTTGAATGTTAACTTGAAAATATTTATGAAATTTTATAGTAGTATTAGAAAAAAATTACTTGTTCAGATTTTCAGACACCGTAGCACATTCTCATTACTCCAAGCAAATTAAATACTGTCACACAGCTCCTTTTTGAAATACAGGGTGAGTCATATATAACCGTTGAACTTTAAATTATCAAAAAGGCACAAAATTTATTTCATAGAAATCTTCACATGGCTGCTGTTTCTCTACTGAGATATCAACAAAATATAGTCAGTATGGTGGGTAATGGCGGACGGCGGGTTAAAATAAAAGATTTCTATGAAATAATTTTTTGTGCTCTTTGTGCCTTTTTGATAATTTAAAGTTCAACGGTTATATATGACTCACCCTGTATTTAAATTCTAATATTTTTCAAGTTTTTATACTACTTATAAAAGTATGTGTTAAAAATAAAATCGAATTCTGAAATGCAGACTTATTTAAAATAACTTATAATGATGTAAAAAAAATCTTGGAGACGTCATACTGTGATCCGGACCTCTCCTTCCCTTAGAACTGCACGAGTATTATAAATGAGCCAGTGAATGATGCAATCTGGTTACGCAACTGTCAATAAGCCTGATTTTGTGGGTGATGTAGCCAACATCAACATCTGAAAACGACTTTCAACTTCAACTTTATGGAACTTCACCAAACATAGAAGATACCATTCTAATGAAATTTCCATGGAAATGAAGGGTGAAATATCCTTCACTGTAAAAGCCACGAACTTATCAAATGCCAAAAAAACTATTTTAACTTTTTGTACTTAAATAAATTATACTAATTCCTTTAACAAAATAAGGTGCTCCACAAATTACGTTACAGTTTCAGTTTAGTTTTAAGTAGAAAACCAAAATCACATCTTTTAAAAACAACGCCATATTTATAACTGTCATTCTGTAGTAATCTGTGGTACACCTTCATTAATTATTAATTAAAATAACCCAAAGAGATGGTTAAGAAATATCAAAAGTAACACTTAAAGTTAAACAATTATTTAATAAATACTTAATCAGGCCAGTGAGTTAGAAATTCCTGAAAATAAAAACAATGAATCATATGAAATACAAACAGAATAGGCACACCACTTTACTTCATAAAACAACTCTACACAAAAACAGGAAAATAACTAACTTCAATAATAGTTTCTTCTTTAGGAGCTAAACTCTTTTCAACATCTTCTTTCAATCTTCTTAACATCATTGGTTTCAATATAGCTTTGAGATTATCAACTTGTTCTTCGGTCTTTAAATCGCCAAATTCCGCAAGAAATTGTTCCGACGAAGCAAATTTCGCTGGCTCGAGAAAGTTAAGCAAACTGAATAGTTCTTCTACATTGTTTTGCAGCGGTGTACCAGTCAATAAAACTCGATGCTCCTAGACAATGAAATGATACAATTTTACATATAAAAAAGTAAACTATTTTGAGTCATTTTTATAGCACAGTTTTATTTTAAAAACAATAAGACAAGATCTTAGTTAGTCGAGGTTAACCCCGAAATGGTGAAATTTCTCCAGTCAGTTCTGTTCTTCCGTCATCGTTTTCACCTCACTTTTCCGACTCACTTAAGTTCCAAAGAATTGGAACTTAAGACATCTCCTTTATACTCACGCCTATTATGCTAATGTATTCGGTCTTTGAATCGTTTATATCCTCAAAGTACAATATGGAAAATACAGGGTGCGGCTAAAAGTAACCGAACTTCATAACAACTGGCCGAACTTTTGCCTTTCCAGGACGATCAATATCTCACCTTTTTATCTTCAAAAGAACTTGCTGTTTGCCTTATATGGATCATATCAATGTTATCATGCTATGATTTTTACATGACTAAGAAAGAGATTATTTGAGATTTTTAATTCGGTTAAAAATGTATTCATAAATATATAGTTGCTCGTGGAGATAATATTTAGGACGGTATAATATACGCGACGCTCTAAAAGTATAAGAATAGATGGAAGGTGAATTGAAATAATATCCACAACAACGGTGGCCCTTGTAATGAAAAACAGACAAACTTGAAGTTCTTATTTTCTATTGTTTTGTCGCGCTTATTGTGCATTCTCCACTTAATTCTATGTATAACTATTAGATTATAAAGCCGTGAAGATTGATGAATCAAGATAAAGTAATAATTATGTTGAATCTCACCAGTTCCAAGTAACGCAGTCCTTCACCCAATTTACAATTCTTATTTTTGAGACGGTGAGCCTCATCGATAATACAGATCCGCCACTCAAACTGACCGATAAACTCAATGTCTGTCATCAACACCTCATACGTGGTAATGAGAGCTTGGAATTTCTGTATGTTGGGGACCTTTTGGCCTTTCTTGTCGCGATAAAATATTTCATATTCCTGAAGCATACTTCTACTGGTAGAGCTGCCATGATATACAATCACATTCATGTCACTCCAGTTTTCAAACTCACGCTGCCAATTGCCGATAGTAGACAGAGGAACTATAACCAAGAAGGGACCTCGTATGCCAACATTCACCGCCTCCATTAAAAAGGTGATACTTTGTACTGTTTTACCTAAGCCCATCTCATCAGCAAGAATGCAATTACGATGGTTGAAATAACAAAATGACAGCCAATTGATGCCTTCCAATTGATAATCTCTCAAATGATTACCATTTTTATACACCCTATGTTCATCAATTTTCTTCCAGTCTTCCGCTTTTGGGCGTGGTGTAAAATCCATTTCCTCATCGGGAAGTTCTCTTAATCGTAGATATTCTTTTACCTTATTGGGGTCGACATCTTGTGCCAGCTCCCAAGTAGAATCTTCATACGCCAAGCCTCGCCACTTCACTAGATAATAAGTTACTTCCACAGGACTCGGAGCGCGAGTAAATTCCACATCCGGACATATACTTTTCTCGTCGCTACCAGTTTCTTTCTCATTGTTAGAACCAATCGGCGAACCGACCGGTTTAATGCTAGCAGGATTTAAAGTTTCCAGTTTATCTGGGGAATTATCCATGACATCTGAAAGCTCAATGCCTGACGTCTTCTCTTGTTCACATTGCGGTGGTGTAAGCTCAATGATTGCTGGTTCAATACTTGTTTTTTCTGCCTCAATTTGACGGTCGTCTTGTTTAGAAGAATCTTCCTCCACAGCTAAAGGAATTTCTTGAATTGTTTGAATATCTGAGTTATCAACAACAATTGTATCGTCGTCTTTTCTTTTTTCGTTTGAATGTTCGGTATTATCTTCATCCTTTTTAATGTTGTCTTTATTAGTCGTCTCAATTTGAGGAGCAGAAGAACTATCGTTGCTGGGACCAAGTTCAATTTCATCCAATAGAGTGTCAAGACGGGCACCTGTGGTGAATTTTCTGACGGGTTTCTCCTTTTTCTTTTCAATACCATGTGTTATCTCTTCATCATTTAAAAAGATCTTCATGTCAAGAACACGATCCACCTCGACATAATCCGGATTGAACAGATCTTCATCCTCCTCCTAAATTAATATAGTCTTTAATGTTAAAATTGAAACTATTGTCCAGCGTAATAGATATAATAAATAAAGAAGAAATAACTAACCAATGCATTGCTCTCTTTCTTCTTCTTAGTCTGGTAACGCTTGATTTTAGAGATAATTCTGGGGTCTTCAATCTCATCTACAGGCTTCCATTCACAGTGAAGATAGGAGCTACAATACAGTTTAGGACAATAATTTACAAAACGAATAAACAATTAACGAGTACATGGGGTTTAGAATCCAGGAGTTGGTAGAAGTTTACAAAACTAAACGTCCAATAGTGTTTTAGAAAATGTTCCAGTCGTAATGGATTAATTAACAACTTACAATCCTTTGTATTTCACATAGAACTCTTCCACCTCTTCTTCTTCTTCGGGAGTATTTTCTTTATCTTGGTCAGGATTGTTTTCATCTATTTGCTGTACAATACGCTTGCCCATACGAGTGCCAAGGATTTTTTCGACCGTTCGGACGGGTATTTCATTTTCATTCTCCTTAAATGTTTAGAAAAGAAATTTGCTAAAAGAAATTCAACGAATATATTGATTACTCCTGATAGACCAAATCATCACCTGATTTTCTTGCATGGTAGCGATACCATCATCATCCATGTCCTGTTCATCTTCACTTAACAAGCCAAGATCCATATCGGAATATTTTTTCCTATTCGATACGCGCTCTGATCTTCGTTTCTAAAAACAGTCGTGATATAAACAATTTTCAATTGACGCACAGTTAGTTCCACTCAGCCAATACAAAAGCAACGACGATGTTTTGAATTCTAGTCTGTGTAATTATTCTAATGTAATGTCCAATATAATGAAATTGGTTCAGTCATTTTATAAAGCCGGGTTAATTAACTTACAGCGATCACGTTTGCACTCTCATGGTCTCCATCCCTTTCCGATTTTTTAGTATGGATTTCATGATCAGAGTCGGAATCAAATCCACGTCTCGAATTACGCTTCTTTTTAATAAGCGTAGGCAACGGTCTAAATAACCAAAATATAATAAATACTTAACAGCAATGTAATTCGTTAAATGTACATGGCTAGCCTGAATTGAACACATCACTAGCAGAAAAATTATTAAACATTAACCGCAATACAATTATTTTCTTAAAAGCATATACTTCCTACATTAAATGAAATAATAAATTGTTTTCATGAGTTTTCAAATAAATAGCTTACACATATGGACAGCTAAAACAATAAGAGATCATGACTCTGATTCCTTATTGCGTATATTTACAATTTCTGTTTAAGCTAATAAAATCCTATCACTATGGATAAAATGATATGAATATAAATTCACTTACTTCTTCTTCTTTACTTTAAATCTTGGCTTTACAACCTTTTTCTTTTTGACAATCGGTGTCGATGTCATTTGTTGAGCACCATTCAGTTCAGCATAGTTCCCGTCTGTTGCGGCGATAGTTTCAGCAGTATCATTCAGAGAGGTTTCCATAACAGAACCATAATCACCACTGGGGTCGTTGGGCTGACCTGGCCCTACAATTCTCGAATCTGAAGCAGCAATTGATTCCTTAGTTTTGTCCTTTTTAGGAGTTGCCCTCTTTCTAGTTGTAGCTTTCTTTTTTTTAGTGGGAGGCTCTACTCCTGTAGTGTTGGCTAGATCAACAGATGTAGTACCGTCAGGCAGACTTATATTTGGAGTACCACCTACAGTACTTTGACTTTCAGAGGTATCTCCCTCGGGCTTTTTCCTCTTTTTATACTGGCGTTTCTTTTTAGGTTTCTCTTCACTCATTTCTACTGTTCCTTGATTGTTGCCATCCATTACAGTATCGGCACTACCAGAAGACGGCTTCTTCTTCTTTTTCGGCTTGACAGGTGTAGATGTAGTAGCTTGTGCGATACTCACTTGAGGCATATTGTTAGTGGGCCCGTATTGAGAAGTGCTGGCAGAAGACGGTACAGTATTATTTGGACATATGTAGCCAGGCACCATATCATTGTTTTCCATCACTACAGACTGATTACCAGACAAAGAATTGACCTGATGTCCAGGAGGACAATGCTCTTTAACAAGCATATTTGGATATCCTGGATGAACTGGCCGCTGCATTGGTGGTCCTGCATATCCAGGATGAGGAGCTGGAGCTATGGACTAAATAAAATAATGAACGAGGTTATTTAACAAGCTATCTTGTAAAAGACCTTAGTAAGAGACCCGACGTCAACTATGATCTGATAATACACTTATTCTGTAATATAACTTGAAATCTTACCTGATATTGTCTGGACTGATTAGACATCATTTGGGCATGATGTTGCTGAGAGGGATAAGGTTGTCCAGAAGGATTAACTTGCATTGGCTGCATTTGAGGATGACCAGGCATTCGATTTGGAGGCATAGAAGAGTAGTGACCAGCATAATTACTAGAATGAGGCATGTTATCAAAATATACTGAAGGCATCCCCGGTTGACTTGAAGTCATTGATGGTCGTTGCATTCCACGAGCATACATATGTTGCATGTGATGTTGGTTAAATTGAGACCTTTGATTAGACATCATATTTGTCATTTGGTATTGATATGCCGATGGTATTTGCTGTCCTGATTGATTAAAATGCATGCTTTGATGCGGATGAGATTGAGAAATCGTATTAGGAACATTTGAAGGAAAATGATTCGGAGATAATGAAGAGGCTGGGTTAGTAAAAGCGCTGGTTGGTTTGGGATAATGGCAGTTGTCAGGTGTATTATTCTCAGAGAGTTTTGAATCTGAAGTGTTTTGAGATAGAGCTGGATGATCATTATTACCAGTTTTAAAAATTTCTGAATTTTTATTTTCATTTGTAGATTTGCTGAGATCATCATTAGATGACGCCATTGCCAAACTACAACTAGCATTGCCATCTGATGAGGGATGGTTTTCATTAATATTGTTGTTGATCAATGAAGCTGTTTTCAGTGCAGAATTTTCAGAATTCAGATGTGATTTGGATGACGAATCTGATTGAACTGATGATGAATTTGCATTAGGAAGTATTGAATTAGAAGAAACTACTACCAAATCAGAGCCGTCAGTTGCAGAATAAGCGGATTTACCATGCATAAAGGTACCTGGAATAGTTGTATCGAAATTAGCAGTGGGAGCGGAAGGAGGGTTTTTAGAAAGACTGTCATTTTGATAGTTTGAGTCACAAATTAAATGTTGAGATGTAATAATATTTGCATGAGGAGAATTGGATTGATTGTAAGCCTGAGGAGGTATATTGCCCCGATGCCTCAAAATTTCAGATTCTCGAACAGCCCGTAAACTACGCAAACATTCCTGAATTTCAACTATTTCTTTCTGAATACTAGGTGACTGGTTTTGTGACTGATAAATCATTCTTAGTTTATCTTCATACTGCTTGATTTGAATTGTCCTCGAGTCGTGTTCATGACTAAAACTTTTTTGTGGTACTGGAGAAAGTGAAGGTGGTTGGCTTACAATATTTTTTGAAAAGTTTTGATCTGAGAACGCAGAAAGAGGTGGATAAGAACATTGAATTGCCTGTGAGGATGCCAGAGCTTGAGTGGTAGACTCGGTATTATTATTTTGCGATCCAGAGTTAAAACTATTGTGATGTAAAAAGCTTTGAGAAGGTGGCATATAGGAAGATTGTGATCGTGAACGAGCATTAGCTATTTGTAAATGATGAGAATAGTCAGCATTAGGAGGTGTTTTTGTTGTTAATGGCTGTTGTTGAGTTAGAGAATTCTGTGAATATACGGAATTAGCAGGAAAATTTGATTGGGGATGAATATTCCAATTGCCATCTTGATTAACACTAGAATTTGACTGTGGCATAAAGTTTTGATGCATTTGTTTTTGGCCATAATGAGGCCAGTTGAGCATTGGCTGTGACGAAGTTGAATTATGAAATAATGAAACATTATTATGACTAGCTACAGGATTTCCTGTTGAATACTGAGATACTGGATACTGTGAGTTTGAAGGATAAAATGGAACAGGCATAGATTGTGCATGTCCACTTTGTTGTACAAATGAAGTAGAATAAGATGTTGAAGGTGATGCTGAATATGAAGGATACTCCAAGGAATTTTGTTGAGGAGGCAATGTTTGTGGCTGCTGATTATTTTGGAAAAGAGAAAGTTCACCAGGATCTTCATTGTTCAACTCCTGTAAAAAGCTTGTTCCACTTTCCCCATATGAAGGAAATGATTGATTTTCCATTATCTTAAATATATCAAAATAAGTATAAATATTCAAAAATCCAAAAAAACTGTTAAACCAATGATTAACATACAGTATTCAAAATTAAAAGTAAAGACAAAAAAAATCATATATGATGTATACAGTATACGGAAAAATATCTTAAAATAAATACTAAATAAGAGTTATTTATTTGTGAAGATAAAATTTTTGGGTATGTATTGTTCCCAGTGCTAGCAAAATTCTAATTTGTTAATTTTTTGTGAAAAGCTTTTTAATAAAAAATAGCAAATTAGAGTTGAGTTTAGAATAAATATAAAATGTAAATATAGAATTCAATACACCCCCTAAAAATATAAAGTCATGGGTACTATTAAAAACCCAATAAATTAGTTTCATTGTTAAAAAAGTGTATCAGGCATGTTACTGATGATTTCAAAAATTCTGAAATGGACCATCTAACTTGCAATCAAAAACAGAATTGGCAAGCAGTGCAAGAATTCACAGGATCCAAAAAGCTAGCTAGTTTAATAAAGATAACCAGCACAAGATTTACTATGAGGGAGAGAGGTATTTTGCTGATCCAGCAACTTCTGGCCAAACAATAGATGTTATATAATCTTTATAAAACATTATGGAATAGGACACTAATGAGAAAAACCAATTAAGTCCTCTGAAAATTACCTTGATTCAGTTAAATTGAATTTCTAATCATCTATGTAAAATATCATAAAAACTCCATAAAATTCTCTATTTTCCATTGTAATCAACATATTAGGAATATAATTGCAAGCAGGAATTCTTTGTAAATTAATATATTATAAAAAATATGACATTATCTATGGAAAATATATATTATTATAGACAATACCATAGGGAATCTTTATCAACAAAGTCATTTAGTATTGAAGGATTGGTATAAACTGGAAAACAATTTCAAGACCAATCCAGGGGTCTAATCCTGGCTAAGTACTCTCGGGAATGAAATGTTGAATAGCACTACTGTATAGAGAATATATAATATAACATCTTAATATTGGCAGTGGTACACTTCAAATTTAATCTATTATATCTAATTTGATTCAGATAAGAATAAGTGAACAGGAAATATTGAAATCATTTGTATTAAATGCTTTTAAAACATGTATCTTTAAAAAGGTCAACTCACACAAGTCACCTTGCACATAGGTGGACTTGTACACTTAAAACTAAACTTAACTTATTCACCAGTAAACTTGAATAAAAAATAAAATTGTAATAGAGCATTAAAAACCATTATTGAGAATACTATTAGAAGCAACAAACAAAATAATTGTTTTCTTTTTTAATATCATTCCTGAATTAATTAATCAAATAGGTAAGCTTACCTATCCCTCCCTCGGATGGTAGGAATAGAAAGATTTTCAAAGAGTTGATACTATTAATAAACAATATATTTACATGCACACTGCCAGGATTTTACGAAGGGGAATTGTCTTAATACAAAAGGGTGCCATTTGATTCTCAACAAGGGCGCCTCTCTTAAAATATTTCATTTTATCTAGTGTAAATTCATTCTCAAAGAGGGGCGCCATTCACCCCCCCCCTTGGAAGTGCGCCAGTATACATTATATTGAATTATAGTGCATATTCACTTCTAGAAAAGATTGATTTAAAATGACAGTTCTAATAGAAATAGAAGAGAATATATAGGGAATTCCCTGATAGGTGTTCAAACCATCACAAGGCAACTTTATTCCTCGAGATCCCTCTAGACCACAAGTGAAGTGAAGACATATTAGATGCAATGTTGACTTAGATACAAGCTAACTTAGGTGCGAGTTGACCTGATTTCTTTAAAAACATAGGGAAAAGGCATTCATTCCATTAATTAAGTATTTAGACAATTGTGTACTTGTGGCATAAACAAGTGATTGACTAAATATTTTGTTTTTATTCTCAAAAAGGAAAGAAGATATTACATGGCATATTATATAAAAATATCATGAGGCATTTAAATTATATTTATTTCTCAATCTTTTAAATATTAATTATAAATCAACAGGTTAATATGATTAAATACAAATTAATAATGTTAGTGTGTGTTTAAATGAGTAAACTTTGCTGATCAACTTTATCGAATAATTAAACAACTCCCTATATATTCATTTCCTATTCATTCTTATCAAAGTGCTGATAGGTTGATCTCTAAATGTATTATAATGAACTGTTGACAACTAATTCCTAATCTACAATGAATACATAGGAATTACCATACATATATATCACTTCCATTAGATAATTTATTCAAGAGATAAGAGATTGGAAATGCAATTCATTATTCAATGTAGTTTTTTTTAGAATTCTCCCAAGATCAGTTCATTTAAGACAAGGTGCTAAATAGCCATTACAGGTTTAAAAATTGTAATTGTGAGAAATATCCACATATATTGCAAATAGTGCAACTTTTGACTTTGACACCAACTTATGGAAACAACCAATCAAGTTTTTTTTGAGTTATAAGTATCTCTGTCAAGTTGACAGTTGTCATTAAAATTACCTATTTGTCAACATGGTTTGACAAATTTGACTAATTACATAAAAATTGAAAGAAAAAATTAAATATTTGATGGTTTGATTTATTATAACTGAAAAATCCAAAATAAATTGAATGGATAATATCCAACCAATTATATCTAAAAAAAATACTGTCAAACATGATTGATTAATAGAAACCCCTTTATCTGAAGTCTGAAAACATATTTTTTACAACAAGCTCATTATTATTGTTATATAAAGCCCAATAATTGGAAATTATGCTATAATCATTGAATAAATAAGAATGTCAATAAGAAAGTTAAATAGGAGTTAGCTGAATAACCTCTTTTTCGCGTAAGCCGCCATTTATATTTTAAGTAAAGATTTATCGGAAAATGAATATTTCACTTTAAGAAGTTATGATGGACAATCAATCAAATTTACAAAGGAAAGACTAATAGTTTTTGAATCTCCCAAAACGCCATTTCATTTCGAAGTTGAACATTCTGATATAACAGCAGCCGGTGAATTCTCGGTAATCCAAAATGGTTCTTTTCGCTCAGTTTTATCGGCGACATGGAAATCACATGTCCACACCAGCAACTTTTCCGTCGATAAATGTTTGTAATTTCGACCGCTGAAAAATTGATGTGATTATTAAATCATGCTCATCTGAACTCTACAAGTGTGACATTCTCAGGAGAGACGAGATCAACCTCATCTTTATAATTCCCTCATAAGTGTTGGACTATGAGTCCCAAACATTTATTGGATTTTAAATAACAACCAGAAAATATGTAAAGTATATTCAGCGCTCTCATAAAAATTGTCATCACTATAAATGCAACAATAGTTTCCTCACATTAAGACAAAAGATTGGCACTCGGTTTATTGACGAAAATCACCCATTACACAAAGTGATACCTCGGAGGCTTCCCAGATCCAATTCTTTTCATAACTTTAGGTCGGTCCCCTGCCCGACAAACAAACAAAGATCCAACATAAACTATAGGAGTCAATACTTATAATTGTACAAACAATGTTTACTTTACCATGTTAAATTATTATTTCTCCGAATACCTAAGATTATTGCACATTATTTGTCTCCACTTAATATTTTTTATAAAAAATTGTGTAAGTACGTATACCTATATATATATATATATATACATGTAACTGTAAACATAATGTCTTTTTTCCTCGTTTACTTTTTATGTAATTTAGCATAGGGATCAGCCGCTGATTAGTTTTAACTGCCTCTGGTTCCTAGGGAAATTTGTTTATTTTTTCTTTAGACAATTTCTATTTTGTAACCCGTGTACCAACGTACCTAGCTTTTCCCCCCTAAATAAATTATAGTTTCATCAATAATATTTAACCTGCATTATCCTATTCATCTTAAGTGGTTTCCTCCCCGTAAAAAATGCAATTACGCATTTAAAACAAAGCATAAATTATTAATCGCACTCCGCATTATGTATAAGTCTACAAAAATTATCGTTAAAAAGTCGCTCGCGTTCAAATGAATTATAAGTTTCCAAAAAATGCAAAACAATTAATGAAAACCAATATTGTCGAATTAATAGCTTTTAAAGGGCTCAGTAATCAGCAACAGATGCTTTTGTACGTCAAAATATATTCTATTACCATATCCTCATATATTTGCATAACAATATATACATTTCATTTTTACAAAATACAGGCATCAAAGGAGTAACTAAGTGAACCAGAAAAATCTTACAATTGTGACATAGTAGTATAATGAAATATGTACTGTATTTTTAAATCAAAGAGATATTAGTACCTATTATAAACAAAGATAGAGATTTACATTAATGCGGAACCATATTGACCACTTTTATAAATGCATGTCTTATGCAAAATTATAAATTTAATCAATATGCCTTATCTGTAATAAATACAAATAAATAAATAATAATAAGCAGTTCAATGCGAGAAATTGAAAAGGACTATGAACAGCCCAAATATGTCTATTGAATCCTTAGTGTATCTAAAAAAACTTTTTTTGTTGACCTTATTACTTATTAATTAGAAGTATAAATGACCAGGACGGATTACATTTTAATAGTACAGAAATGTGATAAAAAGTACAGAATACAATAATCTCATAGAGGTAAACCAACAGCACATCATCAGACTTGTAAAGTGTGAGAAGCAGAAAAGTTCTACAAAAGGATAAATCAATATATTGTACTGTAAACCGTTAAAATTGGCTACTGATGTATCTGATAATAGATTACCAAAGGCACTAAAACATTCACATTACGAAATAAATTTCATTATCAATGCCGACACTTAACAAATCTGACATATGCATTTACTCACGAGCTGCCTATTAGTATTATAGAGATACAATTAATCTGAATAAAATTCTAAAAAGAAATTATTTCATAAACGTTTTGTGATAAACTTTTGATCGTCTCAATCGTCTATCATTAGATAATACAAATTGGAGATCTTTCATCACAGCACGACGACTACGACTGACTGGTACAGTAGAACCTGTCCGACTTTTCTTTGCCATAAATGAATCGGTCGTACCCTGAGAATTGGATAGTTCAGTAAAATCAAGATCTAAAATGCGCTTCTTCCGTACACCGATTGCATTCAAAGCAGTAATATTGGCGTCCCTTTGCTTTAAACGTTCACTCTCTTCAAGCTGTAAAAGCCGAGCTCTTTCTTTAAGCTTTATTTGTTCTGGATCTTCAACACGGGCTCTTGACTAAAACCAACAACAAATCAAGAATCTAATGCGGATACAATCTAATGCTAATACATGCACACATTACATACTATGAAGTTAAAAGACAGGTTCATAGTTAGGATTTAAAGAAATCTAATATTTTTAAAATACCCTGACCTCTTAGAACTCCGAATATGTACCAACATGATTCACATGAGATGAATCCCAGTTGACTTCACAATTAATTATTGATTCATTTTACAGCAGTTAAATAAACAAAATTCAAATTACTTTCGCGGCTTTATACAACAATTCTTTCTCCTGCAATTCATGGCGTTCTTTTTCTTCTTTGTCCATGGATTCAAGGTGTTTTAACTGTCCTTTAACATTATCGATACAATTATATTGGGAGGATTCTTCATCCAAGGGAGTACTTCTATGAATCGCGGATACACTCAACCTCTCTATCACAGATTTTAAGTGCATTTGAACAGCATGTCCTGTCAGTACAACAGCCTCGTCAGCAATATCCGGTAGATTACGACTGTTTACGATGCTCGAAAGGCGAGATTTTAGTAGATGTGATGAAAGAAATGTTTGGTCACGACAAGACCTAAATGTAAGTGGTTTATCGCCGATGATATTTTTGCTTTCTTCACTTAAATTCACGCCACCCATAGCTGCAACGTCATCCAGGTCATCATCGTCTGTAAGTGTAGTTTTTCTTGGTGTACTGGTTTGCTTCGGATATACAGAATTTACTGATGATGCTGAATTCATAAGGGATAACCGTTGAACAGATGAGATAGAACTAGATGCATTGGAAACAGCTGGTCGTAATGTTGGGCGAATTGCAGGAGCTGAACGATTAACGAAAGACACAGAGTTGTTGAGAGGCGGGCGTGGTTGACTATTTGGTTGCAGAGCTGGACGAATAATACGCTGAGTTTGAACTGGTTGCATTTGGTTGGAAACAGACAAGGACAGATTACCTATGGCTTTTAGGGGTGGGGGTTGCAGTCCATCAATTCTAATTCGACCTTGAAACATTTCTGTTCTCAATTGGGGGAGAACACTTTCCAAAAAATTTCGCAAAGCATCGTGATTTTGAGAACCTCCTTGAAGTTTTGATGAAAGTTGCTGACAAAAGTCGTTGACAGTAATTTCGGCATTCTAAAATAACAGCTGATTGGCATAAATCAAACACAAACAATTATAAAAAATATATGAAATAAGACAAGCATGCTTCGAGAATAGAAATGTGCTGACAAAAGTCGATGATTTCGGCATTCTAAAACAATAGCTGATTGAAATGCCAATAACATAGTTTAATGCAATATATTTATTAATATTCGTCTATAAGAGAACAACATAAATTAGGTAAAATATATATTAAGATAGAAAAATAATTATAATCTCTATATACAGCGCTATTCAACATTTCATTCCCGAGAGTACTTAACCGGGATTCGAACTCTCGACCCCTGTATTGGTGGCCAAGCGTTCTAACCATTC